>JACEFZ010012531.1:0-52996 GCA_014155875.1 Cepaea nemoralis
AAGGGGGGGGGGGGGGGTTTTGGGGGCGGGGGGTGGGGGGGAACTGGGTTTTTCGGTTTCGGGGGGGGGAGTTAGAGAAGGCGGGGAAAAGTGGAACAACTAGAAGTATGATGATGGGTCGAGTGTGGACCTCAGTGAAACACCAGGTTGGGAGTTTGACAGTGCATGAGCCTGTACCAGTAAGAGGCTGGACATAGTGAGGCCCTTGTCGTACAGCGATGATGTGTGCACATCATTCTGTAATGCTGTTTGTTAAAGCTGCCTTATACTCAGTGTTCTTGACATTGTTAACATTTCCACAGCTTCACATCAGTTTGATCAATTGTATTTACACGTTAACAATGGTTATGTATGAAGGGTAGATAGAGATTGGCAGATAGCTGGCGTGGCAAACTGAAGAATCTTAGTGCTGATATCATCATAGCTGAAGGAAGTATTACTATTAAGATCGCCGAGATTAGTAAATACTTGAGTGCTCGTTATTAACCATATATCGGAAGTGATATTTCCGGTCCATTTCATTCATTCATTCAGAAGCAAGTCAAATGGTTTGGCCATGCAAGTAGGTTACCAGTCAACAGCATACCACAACAAGCAATGATGTACAGACCAGATGGAATCAGAGGAAGAGGCCGACCACGTAAATGATGGACGGAGGGAATAGCAGAGTCCATGGGAATATCGATATATGAAGCCCATAAGCGGGCACTCTCACGATGTTTATACTTCACCTCGACACCGCAGGGTACAGAGGAACATGATGAGATGAGTTAAGATTCAGAAGCCTTACCTTTGCAGAACCTAGCTCCCATAACAACCTTCCGGAAATCTTCTCGATCATAAGCAAGATGTCCCGCGTCCGATACACCCATCTGGAGATCATCCGCCACATCCTGCACCCATCTTGTCTTTGGCCTTCCTCTTCCTCTCTTCCCAGGCATATACCCCTCCATTATTGTTCTCTCCAAACTTTCATGTCGTTTCAAGTGACCAAAATATATAAATTTTCTTTGTTTTATCGTCGTTGATAGCCAACCGTCTTCAATATTCAATTCAGCTCTTGAAGTATGGATGCATTTGTTCTTACAAAAATGATGAGAATATAGATAACTTGCAAGGAGACTGGTACCGCATTTTATTCAGCTGAACTAAGTCTGTGTGAAAGAAATTGCTGAATTCACCACCTGTAACATGATTTGATGTTAACGACTGTGATAACTTGTTTTTATTTGCCAGTGTAGATTGCCTTCAATGTATTTTGTCTGTTTACTGTATGTGTAACTAATTTCTTACCAGGATTTCCTATTCCCCGCGAAAGCCATATTGAACTTTGTGTCTCAGACTAAGCTGTGTGGCGAGGCCACAATTGTTATCTCCACCTTTCACAATGTCAAGCACTTCCTGGGGATGAACCACGCCGGTTTGGGTGATATTTGGCTCGAAATTCCTGGACTGGCTCATGTTGATCAAACACATCACTGCAGGTCTTCAGCCTGTGTCTCGCGGTAAGTGTCTGCTAACAAAACACGCAGATAACCGAGCCACCCAACCCAAACATGAAGCTAACCTTGGGAGGCCAGCATGGCCGAAAGGATAAACTTGCTCGCTCTTAAACTTACGGAATGCTGATACTGAGGTAGCTGGTTCAAACCCTACACCGGTCAGTTGGACTAAAATGTTAACTTCTCGTTCTTGACTTGGTAAATTACAGGTACCTCCGAAGTCGAAGTGGATTCGCCTGATGGCGAAGGACACTGCTGATAGGGAAGGCTAATACACACGCAAAAATCAATCCGGACACTCTGGAGTCATTCATTGTCCGGACACTTGGGAGTCATTGTTCAACTAGAGTTATACTCGGAAGTCATTTCCCGGACGCTAGGGTGTCATTTCCCGGACACTCGGGAGTATTTATTAAGTTAGCACTACTCCCGGGAGTCATTCCACAGAAACATAGATACCATGCAGAAAATGAAAACGATAAATGGATTTAAGCATTTTAGTAACGACTGGCGAGCGTAATCCCGCTTGTGTAATGACACACGAGTGTCGGCTAATGGATCCCAGAACTCCAGTAGATTACTTACTGGCGTCCATGTAATGACGCCGCCCAAGTGTCTGACTAATGGATTTTCTAATGTCCTGCTACCGAGGTCGCGTGCCGTCCCTGCAGGTGTCAGCATGGTCGCGCCACACATGCATCATTATTTAACTCGGACTTGCCTCGTCCAATAATCCCCGGGGCTGGCGTTCATGTATTTTAATAAACTGTGAACTGATTTCGGGCGAACAAAGACTGCGTTGTCGTGATGGTCTGGGCGATCGATTTTACTTACACACAAGTGGAAGCCTGAAAACAGATTACGGCATACTTCAGACTGCATGTACGCGGCGTTCAAGCATTTAGTCTGTGTGTTTGTGCTGGCTTCTGGGGCAATTAAAGTGTTAGTGAGGGATCAAGACCTCCCCTCCCCTTTCTGACCTACACCGCAGTAGGTGACAGTCTGACAGTGAGGGATCGTTGGTCTATTGGAAGCCACTTGATCTTAGCTTGGTGGTTGTTGAAGACAAGGGAGAACGATTGTTGGAGAGATATTGATTTTACAGGACACAATAGACAACAGTTTGAGCACGCTGCAATCAGATCACTGTGCTCCTCTTCTCCCTTCTTCTTTTCTACTTTTTCTATTTCTTTGGACAAGTTATGTCTCGTGACAATGCACATACTCTGACCAGTGATCTCAATACAACAGTAATCTTGTCTTCTGTGAGTGCTAAATCAACACTTACAGATATCGATGAGCAATAAATGGCTGTAGAACTATACAGGTGCAAGGATTAACATTGACCAAGAGAACATGGACCAGGAGAACGTGGACCAGGAGAACATGGACCAGGAGAACATGGACCAGAAACATGGACCAGGAGAACATGGACCAGGAGAACATGGACCAGGAGAACAAGAGAAGGTGGGCGAGCAGAAATGGACCAGGAGAACATGGACCAGGAGAACATGGACCAGGAGAACAAGGACCAGGAGAAGGTCGACCAGGAGAACATGGACCAGGAGAACATGGACCAAGAGAAGGTCGACAAAGAGAACATGGACCAGGAGAACATGGACCAGGAGAACATGGACCAGGAGAACATGGACCAGGAGAACATGGACCAGGAGAACATGGACCAGGAGAACATGGACCAAGAGAAGGTCGACAAAGAGAACATGGACCAGGAGAACATGGACCAAGAGAAGGTCGACCAGGAGAACATGGACCAGGAGAACATGGACCAGGAGAACATGGACCAGGAGAACATGGACCAAGAGAAGGTCGACAAAGAGAACATGGACCAGGAAAACATGGACCGGGAGAACATGGACCAGGAGAACATGGACCAGGAGAACATGGACCAGGAGAACATGGACCAGGAAAACATGGACCGGGAGAAGGTCGACCAAGAGAAGGTGGGCGAGGAGCACATGGACCAGGAGAACATGGACCAGAAGAACGTGTTTAGTGGTTAGAAGGGCCGAATATAAGACGGGCCTGAATGGCAAATTTGTGACCCTTTGAAAATAACAACGACGGAACATTAGAGAACATAAAACAAGAGATTGAAAGGAAAAAAATTAATATTTTAGGTATGTGCGAAACGAGATGGACAGGAGCAGGCATCAAGATAGAGGAAGATTTCAAGATTATTTATTCTGGAGGTGAAGATCGTCATAGGGGAGTGGCAATTATTCTGGATCGGAAAACATCAAAATCTATTCAAGGATATTGGGCCGTGTCGGACAGAGTTCTACTAGTTAAGTTAAGTGGCAGACCTTTTAGCATAAATATTATTCAAGTATATGCCCCAACAGGAGAATCCAGTGAAGATAGTGTAGAAGAATTTTATAATGACATAGAGTCTGCCTTAAAGAAATGTAAAATGTCAGAAATAAACATCATAATAGGGGACTTCAATGCAAAAGTAGGAAATCAAGGAGATAGCTACACAGTAGGAAACTATGGTTTAGGAGAGAGAAATGAAAGAGGATACAGACTCGTAGAGTGGGCAAAAGAACAGGAAATGATTGTAGGAAACACCTGGTTCAAACAACACCCTAGAAGATTATGGACATGGAGGAGTCCAGATAGCAGGATTAGAAACCAGATTGACTACATTCTGATTAGCAGAAGATTTAGAAACGCATTAACAATAGCAAAAACAGTTCCCAGTGCTGATTATTATAGTGACCACAGATTACTCACAGGAACATTGAGGATAAAGTTGAAGAAAGTCAAGTATATAACAGGAAACACTAAATATGATGTATGTACATTGAGTAATGACAAGGAAATACAAAACAAATTCAACATAGAAGTACAGAACAGATTTGAAATTTTGTCCGATCTAGAGATCCTATTCCAGGATGTGGATGATCAATGGGAAACGTTGAAGAATTCAATCAATGTGGCTGCAGAAACAACTATTCCAAAATTAAAGAAGGTGGGTCGTAAGAAATGGATGACTGCAGAAATTTTACACCTCATGGAAACAAGAAGACTCAACAAAAATAATTCTGTCAAATATGAAGAAATTCACAGACAAGTCAGAACATTATGTAAGGAGGCAAAAGAAAAATGGCTTGAGGAAAAGTGCTCAGAAATTGAAAGCCAACACAACAGTCAAAACACCAAATTAGTGCACAAAAGAATTCAGGAACTTACTAATAAAAGAACAAGTACATCAACAGGGTGTCTAAAAACTGAAGATGGCAAAATCATAATAGAAAAAGACCAGATTCTACAGGTATGGACAGATTATGTGAAACAACTTTATGATGATAACAGAGACGAACAGTATGATATTAGATTTAATAATGAAGGACCGCCAATTTTGGAGATGGAGGTTCGAAATGTTCTTAAGCATATGAAAGCTGGCAAGGCCCCCGGTGCAGATAACATCACAACAGAAATGATTAAAGCTTTAGAAGAATTTGGACTAGAGCAAGTCACCAGACTGCTGAACACATTATATGATACTGGAGATATACCTCCTGATTTATGTAACTCTATATTTATTGCAATCCCAAAGAAATCAGGAACCTTGGAATGTGATCAACACAGAACAATTAGTATAATGAGTCACATCACAAAGATTTTGCTAAGAATTATCATGCAAAGAATGAGGAAGAAGATACAACCTGAAATAGGGGAAGAACAATGCGGGTTTGTAGAAGGAAAGGGAACAGTAAATGCTGTGTATATGCTGCGAACAGTTATTGAACGTGCTATAGAAGTAAACAAGGATATACATCTTTGCTTTATCGACTATACAAAGGCTTTTGATAGCGTTAGACATGTCAGCATGGTGGATATGCTAGCAGATCTACAAATTGATGGGAAAGACATTAGACTTATAAAAAACATATATTGGAAACAACAAGCTGCAATAAGGATTGATAATGAAGTGGGACAGTATCAGCCAATTAAGAGAGGTGTTAGGCAGGGATGTGTAATGTCTCCAGATCTTTTTTCCCTGTACAGTGAAAATATTTTCAGAAATGTAGAGGATATAAATGGAATCAGCATTGGAGGACGAAACATCAATAACATTAGATATGCAGATGATACAGTATTAATTGCAGACAATCCGCAGGACCTGCAACAATTAGTAGATGCGGTTGTTGTACACAGTGAGCAGCTGGGGTTAGAATTAAATTGTAAAAAGACTCAGGTTATGGTCGTCAGTAGGAAGGAAGAAGTGCCTCAAAGTAATATACAAGTAAATGGAAATATTCTTCAACAAGTGAATCGGTACAATTATCTTGGAACAGTTATAACATCTGATGGGAGATGCCTTGAAGAGATTAGAACAAGAATCGCCATGGCGAAAGCAAGATGAAAAACATTCTGACCAATAAAAAGATGTCAATTGAAACGAGAAAAAGAGTGTTGAGGGGATACATAGAGCCTGTTCTTTTGTATGGATGTGAAACTTGGACAATGAACAGTCAAGCTGAAAAGCATCTGATGGCTGCAGAAATGTGGTTTCTGAGGAGAATGCAAAGAATACCATGGACAGACAGAAAAACCAATGACCAAGTACTACAGGAGACAAATGAACAACGTAAACTGATTAGAGAAATTAGACGTAGACAGTCAAAATTTTTTGGACATGTTATGAGAAGAAATGGATTGGAGAACTTAGTGACAACTGGCAAGATCGAAGGGAACAGACCAAGAGGAAGACCGAGAGGAAAATACCTGGATGGCTTGGCCACATGGCATGGACGAGACAGGAACACTGAGCTGATCCACGACACTGGTGATCGAGTGAAATGGCGAGTCATGACCGCCCACGCTTTCCGGCATGGCACATGATTGATTGATTGATTTGAAAATAAAATGTATTCGTTCGTTCTGTCTATCTATCCGTTCGTCTATCGGTCTTAAATTGCTTATAAGAAACTAAGACTGGCTGTGAGGCCTCACTGATCTCCTGAGCCTATGAACTTGAATCACATATTTTCCTACAATCGCCGAGATCAACCAGACGCGGCCAGACACGGCTGTGAGGTTCGATTACCCCAACCGGCGCCCAGACTAGTTGTGATCGACAGAGGCACTAGTGAAGATGAACTCCTTTGTTGAAACATCTGATCATGTGACCAGCCTGCGAAGGGATGCGTAAACCGACATGGCATCTAGAAAATTGACCACCAAGGCGTAATGATGACCGGCAGTGTTAGCTGTTATACTACTGTGTGCACAATTTCCGACCGAGAGCAAACATCAGCGCGCTGATTCAACAGACAGTTTTCTTTACCGAGATGTGACTGACAATAAAACCAAGTGCGTATTGTCTGGGCATACCACAGAAGCAGGTCCGGGGTAAAATCAATGAAGTTATGTTGTGTTACTGCGTGTAATTGTGGGTTTTACCGCTGGTCGTTTCTGCGACAAGAACTGACATTCGCATGGACGAGTAATGATAGCCTTGACTGACGGCGGAACAAGGAGCTAGAGAGAGCGGCACACACACACACACACACACAGAGAGAGAGAGAGAGAGAGAGAGAGAGAGAGAGAGAGAGAGAGAGAGAGAGAGGGCAGAGAAGGACAGAGAGAGGAATGCGGACACACAGACATACAGAAAGATAGAATAAAAGACAGAGAGAGACAGAGAGAATGAGAAATAGAGATACTGACAGAGGGACAAATAAAGAGAAAGACACACACACACATACACATACACAGACACACACACACACAAAGATGGAGGAAGAGAGAGAGAGAGAGAGAGTAGAGATTGTGGAGGTATCCCGTGCCACAGAATCTAGCGTAGAACAATTAACGTCATTCGCATGGACGAGTTATTATAACATTTAACAGCGGGTGAAAGATGGAGACAGACTTGCAGAGAGAGAGAGAGAGAGACAGAGACAGAGAGAGAGAGAGAGAGACAGAGAGAGAGACACACAGAGAGAGAGAGACAGAGAGAGACAGAGAGAGAGAGAGACAGAGAGAGAGAGAGACAGAGAGAGAGAGAGAGAGAGAGAAAGAGAGTTGACTCTAGAGGAATCCTTTGCCATAGATCCTAGCGTGATGACTGGTTACCGTGGAGCAGACACAAAGAATAACACAGGAAAGGGGGGGGGGTTCAGGGGAAGCCCAAGACAAATGACAGGTCTGGCAGCTGTAATCACTAGATTTCCTTCCTGCCAGTCCCTGGCCTAGCCCTGTGCAGTAGCTCATCGATCCACGGAAACTCGTGCCTCAAGTTTGGGTTTGTGCTCTAGCACTTTACCACCCAGACTCTGTGACACGTGGACATTCTTCCTCAGAGACATTACAGTCAGACAGCCTAACACGAGACATGTCACACAGACAGACTACCACGGAGACATGTCACACAGACAGACTACCACGGAGACATGTCACACAGACAGCATACCACAGAGACATGTCACACAGACAGCCTACCACGGAGACATCCTACCACGAGACATGTCACACAGACAGCCTACTGTGGAGACATGTCACACAGATACCTTAGCACGCAGACATGTCACACAGATACCTTAGCACGGAGACATGTCACACAGATACCTTAGCACGGAGACATGTCAAACAGAGACATTCTACTTCAGAGGCATTACATTCAGACAACTTACCACGGAGACATGTCAAAATATACCCTACAACGGAGATATGTCACAGAGACACTTACCACCGAGACATCACATACAGACACCCTACCACGGAGATATGTCATACAGACAACCTACCACGAAGACATGTCACAAAAACACCTTACCACACAGACATCCTACCACGGAGACATATTGTCAAACAGACACATTACCTCGTAGACATGCTGTATTGTATATTGTATATCTACTGTATAGCATATATCTATTGTATTGTTTATCTGCTGTATTATTGTCACAGAATGATGATAGTTTAGTGATTCCCAGATAAAATTAAATATAACATTAATGGCAATATCGGAGAAGAGTTAACAATCGAGTCTGTCAATCTGAGAGAAGTATAAATGGAAGGTCACTGACCGATTATCAGGGACAGGGACTAGCCGAGGGCAGTGGTTGCCGCTCGTATCGGCCGACGGGAGAGAGACACGAATACATCGGAACGGGGAACAGAAAGACGGTAGAATCTCTTTTGAAGTGCGACGAGCAATGAACGAAGAAAACGATCAACGATTTAGGATGCTTTGAAGTATCAGCGTCGGAGAATACAGGGAAACAGCGTAAGAGCGGAGCGGACCGGAGCGGACCGGAGCATGGAGCGCCCGGACGTATACGTGATTTCACTGAACTTTTTGATGTTACGGAAACGGCAAATGCGACTGTTGATGTATGGACATCAAACACTAACGAAGAACAGAAGGCCCAATATAAATAGTAGCAACTGGGGTTTTGGTGTTAGTGTGTGCTACCTAAAGGGACGGCAAACTGGATTTATGTCTCCTGAAAATAGCAAAGAAATCATCCCGGGAAATGGGATAGAAGTGATTGCTGTGCTAATAGATTTCAATGCTTGGAGTATCATTAATTCTATATATATAAGGTAACACTAATATTAGAGTAATATTAGCATAGGGAAATAGGTGTATGTGCTTAGGGTTTACTATTGCTTTCTATTTAGTGAATAGTTTAGACTTTAGTGAATTCTGCTGTTTATGTCAGAGTATTCTTTCGGAGGCTGTTTCATTACGGCTGGAGAAAGACAATCACATAAACAGTAATATGAAGCAGACTTAAATCACCTGATTTAATGTTTATTACCCAGGTTCCACTACACAGCCTGACATATCAAAGAAGATAAACCAGTACGGCTCTTGTACAGAGAAAGCAATGTTGATAATAACTGAAAGAACGTTCACTTTTATCAAGCACTTCACAGGTGCAGTGAAAGTATGTCACTATAGCAAATGCAACCAAAACAGTCAATAAGAGTGGGTGACCTAACGCATGTCAAAAAACAGGTTTTGGTGAACCTTAGAGAAAGAACTTTATTCAAGCATAGCAAATAGGATAAAACATTGTAATTGAGTACTCACCTAAACGAAACAGGGAAGAACCATAGACCAGTGTACCTATATTCAGAAAACGGTTAAATAACTGTGGACAGGTGTGAGGTGTTTTCACTGATGGATTATAATAACATAAAAACTGAAAACTCTGTCTACGGAAAGGACTTACCGTGATCACATTACTGTGCGGTGTTACTGTGGTGAACAACTGTTTTTTATTCAAGAATTGGATTAAGTCAAGATTCAAGCTGAACGGCGCATCCAGGGTGAGATCGTTCTAATTCTATGTTTGATGTCTGATGTTTTGGCCTTGTGAAAATGCTGGAGAAGATTACGAAGACTAACATCTAAAAGTCCTATCTTGCATTCACGCTAGCAGACAATACCAACTACATATACACAGTCCATACATACACCAGACATAGTTTTTTTTTATTAATAAATCTTTTATTTATCGTTGAAAGGAACTGTTGTCGGAGTATGTGTTGAGGGAATAACCGAGAGAGTGAAAGAAATAGATATATGGAAGGGAAGACAGAAGGGAGGAGTGTAGACAGAAGTCAGTCAATAATCCCAACAGATAATAAGTTTGAAGATGTGCTTATTGATTCCACATTCCTCCCGGGAAAACAAGTGACATAATTGGTGGAGCGAGCGGGTTAGAACATAATACCCATATGAACTAGAGGCATAACAGGGCATATGCATAGAGGGGTACCTGCATATTGGCACAGGCATAGCGGAGTACCTGCATGTTGGGACACTACTGATTGGAATAAATATAAGTATACATTGATGACTTTTAATGGAAGGACGTCCATTGGATATATGGTGCCATTACATTTATGGTGGAAACATTTCATTAACGCTGGTGACTTTACAGTGAGAAAGTTCCAGACAGGGTGAATGTGGATAGGTGGTAAGACACATTACATACCTAGTCACACGGTCACACGTCTACATAAGTCTTTATCCTATATCTCCTCTTGTGGATGAGAGAGTGGTTGTGATGTACTGTGTGGTGTTGTAGATGTATAATATTAAATAGATAGAGATAATGATATAGGTTCTAGGAAGATTATCTGTTTATAGTGAGTACTTCTTACTGCTTTAAGGTGTCTTTACTAAGCCGGCTGACTTACATTCTTAACTATGGCAACTCCCAAAGTAACTACAGCAGAACTAAGGGCCAACGGGGAGGCAATTGGTTTAGCTGGTTCGGAACTAACTGATTACATCCAGGAAAGAGAGCGAGAGATTCGTCAAGCGGAACGAGAAGATCGAAAGGCGGAGTTGGAATTGAAACGCATGGAAATGGAACAAATCAACAAGCGGTTGGATGCTGAAGTGGAGCAGACCAAAAAGAGGTTGGACGCGGAAGAGGCCAACAAGATACGGGAACATGAATACCGCATGAAAGAGATGGAACTCAAAACACAAACTAAGGGAGAAATAGATGGCGCAGGAAGGCGGATCATCGTTACATGGTTCAACCAACATGAGTGGATCTAGCTACCATGCAATGAAGTTTCCCTTAGCTGTTTATGAGAGTCTAAAGAAAAATTTGACAACTTTGCGAATCGATTCGAGGCTATGGCAGTCGCTATGGGACTGGATAGGAGCATATGGGCTCTTAAATTATCCCAGGCTTTACGTGGTTCAGGGTACGAGGTCTACACACGCCTACCACCAGGACATGAAAATCAGTACGAGGAATTAAAAGCCGCTTTGATGAAACATTATGAAGTCACAGCACGAACGTATCGGAAGAAGTTTAGATCGTCTAGACGAGAGCCTGGAGAGCTATTCGCCGCCTACAGTCTGAGGCTGAAATCCTATCTCCAGAAATGGATGGACTTGGCAGAATTCAAGAGGGATTATGAGAGTCTCGAAGAGATGATGGTGGTCGACCAGATGCGAAAGCAAATGTCGAAACCTCTCAGAACCTTCTTGGGAGAACAAGGGGCGGAACGGATTGATGTTGTGAATAAGCTGGCGGAACGATTCGTAGAGGTACATGGGGAGACGGCGGAACTAAGTACACAACCAAAGGTCAGGAGAAACAAGAGAAAAAGAAACCTAAGAACTGGGAAGGAGAAAAAGTGGAACCTTATATAAGAGCACATAGAGGAGAGTTCAGAGAAGGTGAAGGAAGGAAACCAGAACACCTCGAATTCTCCAGCGAAACGACAGTGGTCCGAGAAGTGGTGTTCATTCTGCAAGGTGCCATCTCATAACACGAAGGACTGCAGATCGAAACCTAAAAGTTCTTACTTCGCAGCATGCAAAGTGATTCCTACGACAGGTGATCACAGACAAGGCTGAGGTCGGCGAAGGAGCTAGGAACAAAAAGGACACACGGAAATCCTAGGAAGGGAACATGGTGCACACACTGCCGGTCGAAAACACATAATACTGTGGACTGCAGATGCAAGGCAGAGGACGCCAATTGCATACCCAACCTCGAGGAATCAAAAGAGGAAGGCAAGGAAACGGTCAAGGAGATGGAAGACACTCCGGACCAAGAGAGGCCACCTGTGGTCGAACTGATTGAAGTCAAGTGGCCAGCAGGTTGTTTGTCTCTACGATACAGGTTTGGATGGGGAAGCGGTGATAGGACGCCAGCTTGGTAAGCCCAGACCAACTTACAGGGGAGACCATAGAGATACAGCCGGCAATGAGGAGTGCTGTTACCATGACGCTGCCAATCGCCAAGGTGGAGATTAAATCCAGGTACGTCACGGGCATTATTCCTGCGGCTGTATTAGCTGACTCCCTATTCCCAATGATCATTGGCACGAAATATGTCTTTTTGGGGATGCCCAAACAGCCAGCCCACAAGGGAACAGTAGTCAGTGGATCTCAAGGGAAGGAAAAAGAGGCAGAGACACTATGCGACAACTCAGGAATAGGAGAATTGCATACTGCCCAGAGGAAGGATACTACGTTGCGTCCTTGCTACAGGAAGCTGCAAAGAAGTGCTGAGCCACCAGAACGGGGACAGTACTTTCTGAAGAATCGACTACTCTATCGGAGAGCTGGGAGGGGAGACAATCTGCACGAGCAGTGGGTGGTTCCAGAGACCCACCGTCCTCACTATTCTTCAGGAGTGGACACATCATAGGCGTGAATCGACATATGGGTGTCAGAGAGACCTTGCAGCAAATTTCCGGCCATTATTGCTGGCCAGGAATGACCGGAGATGTACGCCGGTGGTTGAAGTCTTGTTCGGAGTGCCAGAACGCACCACCCAACAAGCGGACTAAGAGTAAAATAGCTCTTAAAGTGGAAGACAAAGTGGAAGTGTGGAGTCCAGCAGAGACCAATATACTCCAAGTAGGATGGAAAGGACCTTATCCTGTGGAAAAGGTAGTGTCCAAGAACATCTACAAAATCCGGATCGGGGAAGAGCAGAAAAATCTCCCTAGACATCTCATTAGGAAATATGAGGAGAGATCCGGGAGCAAAGCTTCGCACTTTATGGTGATGGCAGCCATTGGGACAAAAGTTACCAGTCCAGACGAAGAGCCAGAGATCGCCAGTACAACATAGGAGAGCCTATGGGACAGTACGTGATAGGTCAGATTTACCCAACGAAAGGAGGATCGGAAATCACACGTCAGGGAAAGGACAAGAGGGAAACTTTCCCCAGTAACCAAGTTCAAAAGGGGTGGGTAACGTCGGGAAAGACGCGGAATACCCAGGACTCCAACCGAAGATTGGCTGACCAGATACAATATCGCCCAAGATGGTCCTGGAAGCAAAAGTCCAGGAGATTTGGGAAAGACGACTCGGTCCAACGAGGACGAGGGGGAACATCCCCAGAGGCAAAGCCGGGGGAAACCAAGAGGACATGGAAGCAGTGTTACAATCAGGATGGGACGATCCGTCTGTATTGTGAGCCATCGCTTACGCCAGTGGAAAGGAGGTAGACTGAACGTACAGGAGCGATGAGCCAACACTAGTTTCAGTCATGAGTAGTATGGTAGGGTGCATATGAGGTCGCCTACTGGATGAGGTGTTGATCCATGTGAGGATCCAATCATATCATCAACACGTGATGTTAATAGCTATTTCGCAGAAGCTCAACGCACGGTGGATGTGATGGTACGTTGTTGCTGCAACAGGACTTCACAGTGGAATACATCCTTGGTAAGGAGAATGTAGGAGCGGATTTAGTATCTAGACATCCAACTTCAGGGGAAGAGGAATAGGATGGTGGATCATAGGAATCAAAACTACATTGAAGAAGAGTCGACGCGGTCAACTCTCTTAAGAGGGGGCCTTTGTCACAGAATGATGATAGTTTAGTGATTCCCAGATAAAATTAAATATAACATTAATGGCAATATCGGAGAAGAGTTAACAATCGAGTCTGTCAATCTGAGAGAAGTATAAATGGAAGGTCACTGACCGAATTATCAGGGACAGGGACTAGCCGAGGGCAGTGGTTGCCGCTCGTATCGGCCGACGGGAGAGAGACACGAATACATCGGAACGGGGAACAGAAAGACGGTAGAATCTCTTATGAAGTGCGACGAGCAATGAACGAAGAAAACGATCAACGATTTAGGATGCTTTGAAGTATCAGCGTCGGAGAATACAGGGAAACAGCGTAAGAACGGAGCGGACCGGAGCATGGAGCGCCCGGACGTATACGTGATTTCACTGAACTTTTTGATGTTACGGAAACGGCAAATGCGACTGTTGATGTATGGACATCAAACACTAACGAAGAACAGAAGGCCCAATATAAATAGTAGCAACTGGGGTTTTGGTGTTAGTGTGTGCTACCTAAAGGGACGGCAAACTGGATTTATGTCTCCTGAAAATAGCAAAGAAATCATCCCGGGAAATGGGATAGAAGTGATTGTGTGCTAATAGATTTCAATGCTTGGAGTATCATTAATTCTATATATATATAAGGTAACACTAATATTAGAGTAATATTAGCATAGGGAAATAGGTGTATGTGCTTAGGGTTTACTATTGCTTTCTATTTAGTGAATAGTTTAGACTTTAGTGAATTCTGCTGTTTATGTCAGAGTATTCTTTCGGAGGCTGTTTCATTACGGCTGGAGAAAGACAATCACATAAACAGTAATATGAAGCAGACTTAAATCACCTGATTTAATGTTTATTACCCAGGTTCCACTACACAGCCTGACATATCAAAGAAGATAAACCAGTACGGCTCTTGTACAGAGAAAGCAAGTGTTGATAATAACTGAAAGAACGTTCACTTTTATCAAGCACTTCACAGGTGCAGTGAAAGTATGTCACTATAGCAAATGCAACCAAAACAGTCAATAAGAGTGGGTGACCTAACGCATGTCAAAAAACAGGTTTTGGTGAACCTTAGAGAAAGAACTTTATTCAAGCATAGCAAATAGGATAAAACATTGTAATTGAGTACTCACCTAAACGAAACAGGGAAGAACCATAGACCAGTGTACCTATATTCAGAAAACGGTTAAATAACTGTGGACAGGTGTGAGGTGTTTTCACTGATGGATTATAATAACATAAAAACTGAAAACTCTGTCTACGGAAAGGACTTACCGTGATCACATTACTGTACGGTGTTACTGTGGTGAACAACTGTTTTTTATTCAAGAATTGGATTAAGTCAAGATTCAAGCTGAACGGCGCATCCAGGGTGAGATCGTTCTAATTCTATGTTTGATGTCTGATGTTTTGGCCTTGTGAAAATGCTGGAGAAGATTACGAAGATTAACATCTAAAAGTCCTATCTTGCATTCACGCTAGCAGACAATACCAACTACATATACACAGTCCATACATACACCAGACATAGTTTTTATTAATAAATCTTTTATTTATCGTTGAAAGGAACTGTTGTCGGAGTATGTGTTGAGGGAATAACCGAGAGAGTGAAAGAAATAGATATATGGAAGGGAAGACAGAAGGCAGGAGTGTAGACAGAAGTCAGTCAATAATCCCAACAGATAATAAGTTTGAAGATGTGCTTGTTTATTCCACATTCCTCCCGGGAAAACAAGCGACAATTATATATATATATATATATATATATATATTATATATATATATATATATATATATATATATATATATATATATATATATATATATATATATATATACATACATACATACATATATATATATATATATATATAATTATATATATATATATATATATATATATATATATATAAAGCATATCCGCAATGTTCAACAGTGAGAGATAAGTGGATCTATACAATAGCATATCCACAATGTTCTCCAGCGACAGATAAGTGAATCTATACTATAGCATATCCACAATGTTCCCCAGTCGCAGAGTGACAGATAAGTGGATCTATACTATAGCACATCGACAATGTTCTCCAGAGAAGAACAGACACATGCATCTATACTATAGCACACCCACAGCGTTCTCTAGTGACAGACAGACAAGTGGATCTATACTATAGCACATCCACAATGTTCTCCAATGAAAGACACATACGTGGATCTATATTATACCACGTAAACAATGTTCTACAGTGACAGACAGACAAGTGGATCTATACTATACCACATCCACAACGTTCTCCAGCGACAGACAGACAAGTGGATCTATACCATGGCATATCCACAATGTTCCTCAGTGGCAGAATGACAGATAAGTGGATGTATACTATTGCACATCTACAATGTTCTCCAGTAACAGAAAGACAAGCGGATCTATATTATAGCACATCCACAATGTTCTCCAGTGACAGACAAGTGGATCTATACTATACCACATAAACAGTGTTCTACAGTGACAGACAGACAAGTGAATCTATACTATACCATATCCACAATGTTCTCTAGTGACAGACAAGTGAATCTATACTATAGCACATCCACAATGTTCTTCAGTGACAAACAGACAAGCGAATATATACTATAGCACATCCGCAATGTTCTCCAGTGACAAACAGACAAGTTGATCTATACTATAGCACATAAACAACGTTCTCCAGTGGCAGAGTGACAGATAAGTGGATCTATACTATAGCACATCCATAATGTTCTCCAGTGACAGACACGTGAATCTATACTATAGCACATCCACAATGTTCTCCAGTGACAAACAGACAAGTGGATCTATACTATACCACATCCACAATGTTCTCCAGTGACAGACACGTGAATCTATACCATACCACATCCACAATGTTCTACAGTGACAAACAGACAAATGGATCTATACTATACCACATAAACAGTGTTCTACAGTGACAGACAGACAAGTGAATCTATGCTATACTATATCTACAATGTTCTCCAGTGACAGACAAGTGAATCTATACTATAGCACATCCACAATGTTCTTCAGTGACAAACAGACAAGCGAATGTATATATAGCACATCCGCAATGTTCTCCAGTGACAAACAGACAAGGGGATCTATACTATACCACATCCACAATGTTCTACAGCGACAGACAGGCAAGTGAATCTATACTATAGCACATATACAACGTTCTCCAGTGGTTGAGTGACAGATAAGTGGATCTATACTATAGCACATCCACAATGTTCTCCAGTGAAAAACAGACACGTGCATCTATACTATAGCACACCCATAGTGTTCTCCAGTTACAGACAAGTGGATCTATACTTTACCACATAAACAATGTTCTACAGTGACAGACAGACAAGTGAATCTATACTATACCATATCCATAATGTTCTCCAGTGACAGACAAGTGAATCTATACTATAGCACATCCACAATGTTCTCCAGTGACAGACAGACACGTGAATCTATACTATAGCACATCCACAATGTTCTCCAGTGACAAACAGACACGTGAATCTATACTATAGCACATCCGCAATGTTCTCCAGTGACAATACAGACAAGTGGATCTATACTATACCACATCCACAATGTTCTACAGTGACAGACAGACAAATGGAATTATACTATACCATATCCACAATGTTCCCCAGTGGCAGAGTGACAGATAAGTGAATCTATACTATAGCACATCCACAATGTTGCCCAGTGAAAAAACAGACACATACATCTATACTATAGCACACCCACAGCGTTCTCCAGTGACAGACAGACAAGTCGATCTATACTATATCACATCCACAATGTTCTCCAGTGACAGAAAGACAAGTGGATCTATACTATAGCACATCCACAATGTTCTCCAGTGAAAGAAAGACAATTGGATCTATATTATAGCACATCAACAATGTTCTCCAGTGAAAGAAAGACAAGTGGATCTATACTATACCACATGGACAATGTTCTCCATTGACAGAAAGACAAGTGGATCTATACTATACCACATCCACAATGTTCTACAGCGACAGACAGACAAGTGGATCTATACTATACCACATCCACAATGTTCTACAGCGACAGACAGACAAGTGGATCTATACTATACCACATCCACAATGTTCTACAGTAACAGACAGACAAGTGGATCTATACTATACCACATCCACAATGTTCCCCAGTGAAAAAACAGACACATTCATCTATACTATAGCACACCCACAGCGTTCTCCAGTGACAGACAGACAAGTGAATCTATACTATACCACATCCACAATGTTCTACAGCGACAGACAGGCAAGTGGATCTATACTATACCACATCCACAATGTTCTACAGCGACAGACAGACAAGTGAATCTATACCATAGCACATCCACAATGTTCTCCAGTGACAGACAGACAAGTTAATCTATACTATAGCATATCCACAATGTTCTCCAGTGACAGACAAACAAGTGGATCTATAGTACTATACCACATCCACAATTTTCTCCAGTGACACTTAAATCCCTTCCCAACTAGAACAAAACAAACCAAGAAAGGTTCTCTTTGCCAGCCAGTCATTTATCTATCTCAATCTTGTCGAGGAAATAGACTGGGTACCCCAATATATCGGCGGAGATTTGTCCAGAGAAAATGAGAAGCCACGGGAGGAACAATGACTATTGTTGCGGCCGTGTTGTTTTTTGGAGATAGTGTCTTTGAGCGAACTAAAATCGATTGAAGTCTCCGACTGCAGCCGCGGGTGTTGAAGGAGAGAGTTCTGGAATTACTTGCTGATTAACTTCAAGACGACCTGCATCAATGTGGCATGTTCCTACCTCTACCACATCAATATCCATGGAAGCATGCCAGGCGACTCAGCTCTGACCGTACACGTTCCTGTCGACCAGCATCCTGTCACATGAAACACCTTTGTCAGTATGGCTGTCTTCTACAACCACATCTCCGTTATTACCAATTACCAGACAACAGATAAACGCCGCTGCCTGGCTTCCCACTATCATTTGTACATTTCTGTTCTGTAATTGGCTTCCGCTGACGTTTGTTCACATAACATGATTGGTACGTGTCGAGAATTATTTCTGTTTACAGCCAGAAACATGAACAACTAATCGTTTCCTTCCTTCCCGGCTTTCTGTAATTGTTATCACATTTGTATGCGTTTTCTCTCTCTCTCTCTCTCTCTCTCTCTCTCTCTCTCTCTCTCTCTCTCTCTCTCTCTCTCTCTCTCTCTCTCTCCCAATGCTCACGACAATCGTCACTGTATGTGTGTGTAAAGTGTGGGAGTTTGATCATAATAGTAGGTTGGGGGATCGGGGGATGTGTGTATGGGTGGATTCGTGATGTGTGTGGGTGGGCTCAGGATATGTGGGTGGGCGGGGTGGGTTTTTTTTTATTTGTTTTTCAAAGTTTTATGGGGGGTTTTTTATTGGGGTTTTTCTATGTTTTATCGGGGGAAGGGTATTTTAGATTATTGGGGGGTTTTATGGGTTATATGTTTAGGGGTTTTTTGGGTTTTTGGGGGGGGGGATTTGTTAAGATTGGGGTTTTTTATGTTTTAGGGGGGGGTTATGGGTTTAATTTTGTTATTTCCTTGTTGTCGGATGGGGTTTTTTTTTTAAAAAGGTTGGGGGGGGTTTATTAAATTGGGGGATAATTTGTTTAATGTGCTTTGGGGTTTTTTGTTACTGTTAACTATTAATAAAGATTTTTTTTTTTTAAGGTTTTGGGGTTTTTGGGGGGAAGGGTTTTATGGGGATTCTTAAAGGGTTTATTTTGGGGGGTTTAAAAAATTTTTGGGGAAGGGGTAAAATGTTTTTATGGGTTTAAATAAATCTTGGGTTTAAATTTTTTTAAAAATTTGTTTTTCGTTATTTGGGGTTTTAAAAATGTTTTTGGGGGGGGTTTTTGGGGTTTTTTGGGGGGGATTTCTGGGGGGGATTTGTGGTTTATTAGAGGTTTGTTAAATTTGGCTAAAAGGGGGGATAGGGTTTTTGGGGGGGAAATTTGGTTGGGGGGAATGTGTTTGGGGGGGAAAATGGGGGGGTTATTTCAGGGTTAAATTGGGGGGGTATTGATTTTGGGTGATTTATATAGATTTTTAGGGGTTTTTTGGGGGGGGTTTAATTTTGGGGGGAAAAAGGGGGGGGATTTCAGGTTAAATGGGGGGGGATGTTTGTAGGTGTGGGCTCGGGATCTGTGAGTGGGCTGGGGGAGATGGGAGATTATGTGGGTGAGTGCGGAATTTGTGTGTGGGTAGGTGCGGAATATGTGAGTTGACGGGGAGAATGTGTGTGTGGCTGAGGAATGTGTGTTTGGTTGGGTGGTTGGAGGTGTGTGGGTGGAGGAGGATATTGGGTGAGTGATTGTTGGTGGGAAATGGGACGGGTAGAGGATATGTGAGTGGGTGGGGAGATGTATGTAGGTGGGGGATGTGTGGGTTATTGAATGTATGTGTGCTTGGGGTGTGGGTGGATGGGATATGTGGTGGGTGAGAGGTGTGTGTGGGTTGGGAGATGTGTCGAGATGTGGTGGAATGGGTGGGGGAATGTATTGTATGTGTGTGTGGTTGGGTGGGGGAGTTGGAGTGAATGGATGTGTGGGTGGGTGGTGGATGTGTCTCATAACATAGTAATATGCATTGTTTATGTTTACAAAATTCATGTGACAATGTTTTTTCCTATGCACTGTTGATGAAAGAAAGATGAGTGATTGGAAGGGCCGAATGTAAGACGGGCCTGCGTGCCCAATTTGTTACCCTTTGAAAATAAAGTCTGTTCGTTCGTTCGTTCGTTCGTTCTCTCTCTCTCTCTTCCATCTCTCGTCTCTCATCTCTCTCTCTTCTCTCTCTCTCTCTCTCTCTCTCATCTCTCTCTCTCTCTCTCTCTCTCTCGATCTTTCTTTCTTCTATCTCTCTCGATCTCTTTCTTCTATCTCTCTCGATCTCTCATTTTCACCCTCCCCCCTTTCCACACACACACACACACACACACACACACACACACACACACACACGCACGCACGCACGCACGCGCACACAAACACACACCCATCGTTCACAATATTCAGTTTAGAATGTTCTGTTTAAATGTCTCTGCAACATGCCAAATAAATCACTGATGTAGGGAAAATGAATAGCTGGGGGTGAATGTAAGAGGAACCTGCCTGCTCAGTTTGTTGTGACCCTTTGCAACTAGTTTGTTCGTTCGTTCTCTCTCCCCCCTCCCCACCTCTCTCTCTCTCTCTCTCTCTCTCTCTCTCTCTCTCTCTCTCTCTCTGCGTCTTCTTCTTCTTATATTTCTCATGTCTCCCATCATCATGTGTATCTATCAGATCTCCCCACTCCGTTTATATCTATCATGTCTCCTATCATCATGTGTATCTATCAGATCTCCCCACTCCGTTTATATCTATCATGTCTCCCATCATCATGTGTATCTATCAGATCTCCCAACTCCGTTTATATGTCTCATGTCTCCCATCACCGTGTGCATCTATCAGATCTCCCAACTCCGTTTATATCTCTCATGTCTCCCATCATCATGTGTATCTGTCAGATCTCCCAACTCCGTTTATATCTCTCATGTCTCCCATCACCGTATGCATCTATCAGATCTCTCAACTCTGTTTATATCTCTCATGTCTCCCATCATCATCTTTAACTATCAGATCTCCCAACTCCGTTTATATCTCTCATGTCTCCCATCATCATGTGTATCTATCAGATCTCCCAACTCCGTTTATATCTCTCATGTCTCCCATCACCGTATGCATCTATCAGATCTCCCAATTCCGTTTATATCTCTCATGTCTCCCATCACCGTATGCATCTATCAGATCTCCCAACTCCGTTTATATCTCTCATGTCTCCCATCATCATGTGAATCTATCAGATCTCCCAACTCCGTTTATATCTCTCATGTCTCCCATCATCATGTGTATCTATCAGATCTCCCAACTCCGTTTATATCTCTCATGTCTCCCATCATCTTGTGTATCTATCAGATCTCCCAACTCCGTTTATATCTCTCGTGTCTCCCGTCATCATGTGTATCTATCAGATCTCCCATCTCCGTTTATATCTCTCATGTCTCCCATCATCATGTGTATCTATCAGATCTCCCAACTCCGTTTATATCTCTCGTGTCTCCCATCATCATGTGTATCTATCAGATCTCCCAACTCCGTTTATATCTCTCATGTCTCCCATCACCGTATGCATCTATCAGATCTCCCAACTCCGTTTATATCTCTCATGTCTCCCATCACCGTATGCATCTATCAGATCTCCCAACTCCGTTTATATCTCTCATGTCTCCCATCATCATGTGAATCTATCAGATCTCCCAACTCAGTTTATATCTCTCATGTCTCCCATCATCATGTGTATCTATCAGATCTCCCAACTCCGTTTATATCTCTCGTGTCTCCCGTCATCATGTGTATCTATCAGATCTCCCAACTCCGTTTATATCTCTCATGTCTCCCATCACCATGTGCATCTATAAGATCTCCCAACTCTGTTTATATCTCTCATCAGCATCTTTATCTATCAGATCTCACAACTCCGTTTATATCTTTCATGTCTCCCATCACCATGTGCATCTATCAGATCTCCCAAATCCGTTTATATCTCTCATGTCTCCCATCATCATGTGTATCTATCAGATCTCCCAACTCCGTTTATATCTCTCATGTCTCCCATCACCGTATGCATCTATCAGATCTCCCAAATCCGTTTATATCTCTCATGTCTCCCATCATCATGTGTATCTATCAGATCTCCCAACTCCGTTTATATCTCTCATGTCTCCCATCATCGTATGTATCTATCAAATCTCCCAACTCCGTTTATATCTCTCATGTCTCCCATCATCATGTTCACCTATCAGATCTCCCAACTCTGTTTATATTTATCATGTCTCCCATCATCATATGTATCTATCAGATATCGCAACTCCGTTTATATCTCTCATGTCTCCCATCATCATGTTCACCTAGCAGATCTCCCAACTCTGTTTATATCTATCATGTCTCCCATCATCATATGTATTTATCAGATATCGCAACTCCGTTTATATCTCTCATGTCTCCCATCACCGTATGCATCTATCAGATCTCCCAACTCCGTTTATATCTCTCATGTCTCCCATCATCATGTGTTTCTATCAGATCTCCCCACTCCGTTTATATATCTCATGTCTCCTATCATCATGTGTATATATCAGATCTCCCAACTCCGTTTATATCTATAATGTCTCCCATAATCATGTGTAACTATCAGATCTCCCAACTCCGTTTATATCTCTCATGTCTCCCATCATCATGTGTATCTATCAGATCTCCCAACTCCGTTTATATCTCTTATATCTCCCATCATCATGTGTATCTATCAGATCTCCCAACTCCATTTATATCTCTCATGTCTGCTGCCTAAAGTATGTTTCTGACATCTCCCACAATCATGTATATCTCTGGTGGCTCCCACCTTCTTGTATATCTCTCATATTTCCTGCTCCGTGCATATCACACATGTCCCCCATTGTCACGGATATCTCTATGTGAATCTCCTACGCGTATATATTTTATGCCCTGGATTTCACCACTCCGTCATGCATGTATAATCTCTTCCTCTTACCTTCGTCTATATCTCTCATTCGCACCACCTTCTCTCCATCATGTATATCTCTCATCCGCCCCCCACCCCACATTCGTGTATATCTCTCACACTCCACCTCATTTCTGTATATCTCTTACACTCCACCTCATTCCTGCATATCTCTCACGCTCCCACTCATTCATGTATTTGTGTCACGCTCCCCCTCATTCATGTATATCTCCCACGCTCCCCCACATTCATGTATATCTCTCACGCGCCCCTCTAGCTGTACATCCCTCTCCCTAGCTGTACATCCCTCTCCCTAGCTGTATATCCCTCTCTCTGGCTGTACATAACTCCCCCCAGTTGTACATCCCTCTCCCTAGCTGTACATCCCTCTGCCTAGATGTACATCCCTCTCCCCAGCTGTACATCCCTCTCCCTAGTTGTACATCCCTCTCCCTAGCTGTAATCCCTCTCCCTAGTTGTAGATCTCTCTCTCTCTCTAGCTGTACATCCCTCTCCCTAGCTGTAATCCCTCTCCCTAGTTGTAGATCTCTCTCTCTCTAGCTGTACATCCCTCTCCCTAGCTGTACATCCCTCTCTGAATCTACTGCCGTATTTTATGCTGGGGTTCGCGCTGTTGGGGCATTGGTTCTGTGGCTGCAAGGACACCAATCGTCCAAACAATGAGGACGGATAAAGAGGCTAAGAAACATCAAGTATGACCTGTTCCATAGGCCTGATGCAGAGATTGACGATCCGTGTGACAAAGAGTATACCAATCAGCATCACTTGTGGTAGCAGAAGATCTAATGCCTGGCGGGACCAACGTAGGTGTATTCACGCTCACTGCGCTATGGGGGCAATCACACTCCACCATCTCTTGGGTGATGCAGGGAACATTTGGGTGTGTCCCAAGTCAATGATATGGATTAAGATCAATCAATAAATCAAAAACACCATGAACGGCTATCCCCCAATACGAGCAAGAAGAAAATTCTACCGTTATCACGGGCAGAGACTATTTTCCCTGTTGTCGGTTGTCTGCCTCTCGCTTGATGGATCAACACGTGACAAACCCAGGACGTTTGCCAAAAAAAACATGAATGGAAACAATGGACCTAACTGGCAATTAGGATGGAAGGAGACAGGGTCACAGGGCAAAGAATATCATGTACAAATCAGAGCGGAGAACTTTGCTTGGTGATTTGGAGAAACCGCCCTAAAATACGATTAATATTGGTTAGTCTCTCTCAGCTGACAACAAAGTGGTAGACGTTTGTGATCAGAAGCTGATATCCTGAGGGCACACAGTACCGGCTATTTCAGCCAACAAGGGTTCATCTATTGGCTTCACGTTATAACTCAGTCTGCGGTGTGCAGGTGGCGGGATACAGCGACATATACCAGGCCAGACATTGGGCAACCTGCAACCTATGGCTTGTCTCCTCTTTGTTCACATTTACAAGGGGAAACATTGTTGTGAATTAACATCTCGTTTAGAATGCAGACATGGAGAGTTGTGCTAGATCAGTGTTTCCCAACCTTTTTTGTGCCATGCCCCACCTAAGCCTTTCTAAAATTCTTATCCCCCCCCCCCCCCCCCCCCACCAAAATATACATAATTTTTAATATTCAAAACTTGAAATGTTCACTAAAGAAACTTGAATGGTAGGTTTTAGGAAGATATCACTAGGAAATTATTGAGCAAACAGTAAGTAAATTTTCAAAACATGTGACGGAGAACTGAAATTCAAGTACAAAATAATTTTAATGGAAGATTTTTCTATATTATTTTAATTATTAGTTATTATTTATTATTTAAACTTAATGAGATCCTTGCGCTTGATGCTTGCTGCAAAGAGATTTTATGTCAGGTTCCAATTTAGTTAACTTCAGTCTCAAGTCTCCCCGTTTTGTTGTATCCAGCTGATTTTTTTTTTTTTTTTTTAAATAATTTTTTTTAAGCAGCAAATCATTTATGGCACTAAAGTTCCAATTTAGTTAACTTCAGTCTCAAGTCTCCCCGTTTTGTTGTATCCAGCAGATTTATTTTTTTTTTAAATAATTTTTTTTAAGCAGCAAATCATTTATGGCACTAAATCCGCATTCAGCTAAATATGAAGATGGAAACGGTAACAATAGTTCTCTTGCACATTTGGTTGCATTTGGATATTTGATTTCGGTTTCCTCACAAAGCTATGCCATCGCTCCTTTTATAAAGTTTTAATTGATTCATTATTTTGCATTTCTGCGAGTTCTTAATGATACTGCATATTTGAAATAGACAAATCCACTAACATTGGCTGCATCATCCAAGTTGGGAAATCAATTTGTTTCAAATCAGAAAATCTTTCTTTTAAATCAGCCGATAAAATGTTCAGATGATCGACAATAACATATATAGCGGTATCAGTCACTTCACATTTTTAGAGTCAGTGAAACTTTTCACAATTTTTGTTGTAAATATATGTCTGACATCATTCAATAAAAGTAATGAAATCAAATATCTTTGTTTTTGCATCGACAAGAGTTTTGTTTGTTCCTTGAAGTTGTTTATTTAATATATTTAGTTTTTCAAAGATATCGGCTAAATAACTCACAAATGCTTTACCATCTACCGTTAACAGATTTTTCATTTCAGGTTTTTCGCTTAAATAATCACTAAGAGTATCAAATAATTCCATAAATCTTTTTTTCCATTTTCGAATTGCCCCCCTTAACAATCGAATTGCCCCCCTGTGGGGCGTGGGGCCCCCCCCCCCCCCCCCCCCCCACGTTGGGAAACACTGGGCTAGACTGTCAATCCCACAATAGTGGACGAAGTCGATATGTATTCATCAACATGTCACCGTTACCAGCCAACACTGATGCCTTGTGAGTTTAGTGAAATGAATAGAATATTGAGCTGACTTGAATATTTTATACCGGGACACTTGTCAACCATCAAGTCTGTACAATCTGTCTTGCATTTGATGTCATGTGTAGGACACGAGGACAGTGTGAGCGAAGACCATATCATCCGTCATTTAAAACTGTCATTTACTGCCAATATAGTACCTTGCGGTATATGGCAGGGGTCTTTGAGCCTGAGGGATTAAGGTCGCCTGGTTAGTGCAGTCGCCGCGAACTGTGCAGGTTAGGATTTTCTTTTTGCCCCCGGCAGAAAAAACTCCACACCTTACCGATGATTCGAACCCGGGTCTCCTGTAGGATAATCCGCCATTCTAGCCACTCGGCCAGCCGTTCCTCGTGACCAGATCATCAAGTGATTCCATGCGATAGAAGGTAGATCAGGTCGGCTATCCAGACTCGTTGTGGCTTTCTCGACATCTGTCATACTTCTTTTAGAACAGCCTCCCTTCGACATGGTTAGTCCAATCACGTGCCTGTCCTTGTCTGTAGACGAGTTCGGTGTTGGTTGTATGTTACAGCTACAGTTCTCTGCCCGATAGAATAGCTTGTCCCAGGCCAACCCTCCTTGTTAGCCACTAACAACATGCCTGATACGTTACAGTGATAGAATAGCTTGTCCCCGGCCAAACATCCTTGTTAGCCACTAACAACATGCCTGGTAGGTTACAGTGATAGAATAGCTTGTCCCCGGCCAACCCTCCTTGTTAGCCACTAACAACATGCCTGGTAGGTTATAGTGATAGAATAGCTTGTCCCCGGCCAACCATCCTTGTTAGCCACTAACAACATGCCTGGTAGGTTACAGTGATAGAATAGCTTGTCCCCGGCCAACCATCCTTGTTAGCCACTAACAACATGCCTGGTAGGTTACAGTGATAGAATAGCTTGTCCCAGGCCAACCATCCTTGTTAGCCACTAACAACATGCCTGGTAGGTTACAGTGATAGAATAGCTTGTCCCTGGCCAACCATCCTTGTTAGCCACTAACAACATGCCTGGTAGGTTACAGTGATAGAATAGCTTGTCCCCGGCCAACCATCCTTGTTAGCCACTAACAACATGCCTGGTAGGTTACAGTGATAGAATAGCTTGTCCCAGGCCAACCCTCCTTGTTAGCCACTAACAACGTGCGTGGTAGGTTACAGTGATAGAATAGCTTGTCCCAGGCCAACCATCCTTGTTAGCCACTAACAACATGCCTGGTAGGTTACAGTGATAGAATAGCTTGTCCCCGGCCAACCATCCTTGTTAGCCACTAACAACATGCCTGGTAGGTTACAGTGATAGAATAGCTTGTCCCCGGCCAACCATCCTTGTTAGCCACTAACAACATGCCTGGTAGGTTACAGTGATAGAATAGCTTGTCCCCGGCCAACCCTCCTTGTTAGCCACTAACAACATGCCTGGTAGGTTACAGTGATAGAATAGCTTGTCCCCGGCCAACCCTCCTTGTTAGCCACTAACAACATGCCTGGTAGGTTACAGTGATAGAATAGCTTGTCCCAGGCCAACCCTCCTTGTTAGCCACTAACAACATGCCTGGTAGGTTACAGTGATAGAATAGCTTGTCCCAGGCCAACCCTCCTTGTTAGCCACTAACAACATGCCTGATAGGTTACAGTGATAGAATAGCTTGACCCCGGCCAACCATCCTTGTTAGCCACTAACAACATGCGTGGTAGGTTACAGTGATAGAATAGCTTGTCCCAGGCCAACCCTCCTTGTTAGCCACTAACAACATGCGTGGTAGGTTACAGTGTTACTACTCTTTCCTTCCTGTAAATGCCGCAGTAACAGACGGGCGGATGCATGGCTTAGTGGCCGATTACTGGTTCGTCTCTAATATGTTGGTTCAACACAAGCCGTCTAGACTCTAAATCTTCTGTGGTTTTAAGAGATTAGTAATTATCTGGACTGGTTCATGTCTGATACCAGAGGATTAAGCACTCACGGATATTAGCTGGCTCTCAGGGGGCGGGAGAGGAAGACCAGGGAGAGAAGCAGATATCAGGAGTGGTACTAGACAGACAGTGTCCATTACAATAAGACAGACAGAATATGCAAATGAGTTGTGGTTAATTGCTGTTCAATATGCAAATGAAGTGGGGTTAATTGCGATACATCTGTAAAAATACAAGGAGTAATAATAGGGAAAGGACGACGTGCCAGCTTTACAAGTAAACATGCACAAATAGAAGAGGACGTTTTGGTGAACAAGCATTGATTAGCTGAAATAAAAGCAGAATGTACATAATCATGTCTTGGTTGTCTGTTGTTGTTTAGTTGCAACAACAGCCTCTGTTAGAAGTGATTGTTTTCTTATGACGTCGAGCCAGACCATCTTCTTGTGTTTCATATTATTCACAGAATACACAAAGACAGGTCTGGTAAATATGTATTTGCTAAATGACATGTTAGCGGTAATTGCATGTTGTTGAGCTTCCTTGCAAACATCCAGCTGATACCCAGCAAGGTTGTGTCGGGACTTTCACCACAATGGACTCGTATACGTTGTTCAGAAAAATAGCAAACCGCAGGTTGATGAACTAGCTGGTTTTGCCTTACGCAGTAGTGTGCATGCAACTGTTGGTTTTCTAGTGACTGCAGCTTCCATCGGCGATGAACTATAATTTTAGTGGCGGACTGTTGTGTTGGCATTCTGGCAGCGGTCTTGTGCATGTACGCCTGTGAATATTGTGGGTTTGTCGAGACTGTTGTCTGTTCCACTTTTCACATGAGACGGCCAGGAACATTTTGTGTGATATTCACTGGCACAGGAACGGAGCATTATGGGGTGACCCTGTGTCGTGAAGTTTGAACAGCAACCAACGACTAACTAACGCTGTGATTACCAAGTTCCATCCTCCAGTAGCACTCATTGTGACCGTGCCACTTGTGTTTCCTAGATATCGAGCTGACATTACAAGCGCCAGTATTTCCGCCCCTGGTTACATACATTTCCGGTAGGTCAAATAAGAAATGTCTGAGGCAGGAAAGGATCAACTAATCACTGTCTACGACAACCTTGTTAAAGCAGCGCCAGGAAAGACTGACTGAATGGCAGGGATACACAGAATTAACGTACACATTTAGCACACTTCTGCAGATATTCAATATCCTCAGACATAAGCTTCGTTTAAGTTCTGTGTTTTTCTTCTATGATACAACTGGCAAGACAAGATCCGCGTCCGTATTCTCTGACACAAATTGACAAGATAGAAAACAAAAGTGTTTCAAGACAGGGCAAACACATTTCGCTAAGTGCATGCAACAGAAATGGGGAGAAATATATTTGTCATGGGCAGGGTGCAGCCTGAAAGTGATAGAACCCGTGGGGAAGAGAAAGGTCGTCACAGAGAACGCCCGCATCTGGCATGATACCGGCAGAAAACCAGATGACGAGTGTGCGCTTGAGATGATGTAGAGCAGTGGTTCTCAACCTTTTTTGGCTCGTGCCCCCCTTCACCATATTTTCAGAACGTCATCCCCCCCCTCCTTTCGTATTTCCTACCTAAAAATTTGGCCCGTGGCCCCCCCCCCCCCTTCACCATATTTTCAGAACGTCGTTCCCCCCTTTCGTATTTCCTACCTAAAAATCTCGCCTCCGCCCCTACACAGTATACGTAATAATGGAAGCTAAATTTAATAGCACATACTAAAACAAGTCTAGACATCCACATAAAACATGATTTGTGGGTCTACTTACTTTATAAATTGAATTTTAGAAGGGTGAGACGTACAGAACCGTACAGTATGAAGGGAAAAACAATATCAAGTAATCAGTTCTTGTATTAACGCGATCTTGAAATAATCTTAATCTCCCCCCCCCCCCCGGAAACCCTAAAATTCCCCCCTGGAAGGGGGGGGGGATTCCCCACCGGTGAGAACCACTGATGTGGAGAGAGCACACTTTGGAGCATTTACCGACACAGCACAACTTTCATGTACCGTTCTTCACCGGAATGATGTGATGAGGCGGAGGTGGGGTGTATGTCACGCCTACTTTGTCATGACTCCCAAATGTCATCCTGTTCTCTCATACTGTTACCATAACTGTCAATTGCCATCCTTTTATATAATACTGTTGTCATGACTCCCAAATGTCATCCTGTTCTCTCATACTGTTACCATAACTGCCAATTGCCATCCTTTTATATCGTACTGTTGTCATGACTCCCAAGTGTCATCCTGTTCTCTCATACTGTTACCATAACTGCCAATTGCCATCCTTTTCTATCATACTGTTGTCATGACTCCCAAGTGTCATTCTGTTCTCTCATACTGTTACCATAACTGCCAATTGCCATCCTTTTATATCATACTGTTATCATAACTGCCAATTGCCATCCTTTTCTATCATACTGTTGTCATGACTCCCAAGTGCCATCCTGTTCTCTCATACTGTTATCATAACTGCCAATTGCCATCCTTTTCTATCATACTATTGTCATGACTCCCAAGTGTCATCCTGTTCTCTCATACTGTTACCATAACTGCCAATTGCCATCCTTTTCTATCATACTGTTGTCATGACTCCCAAGTGTCATTCTGTTCTCTCATACTGTTACCATAACTGCCAATTGCCATCCTTTTATATCATACTGTTATCATAACTGCCAATTGCCATCCTTTTCTATCATACTGTTGTCATGACTCCCAAGTGTCATCCTGTTCTCTCATACTGTTATCATAACTGCCAATTGCCATCCTTTTCTATCATACTGTTGTCATGACTCCCAAGTGTCATCCTGTTCTCTCATACTGTTACCATAACTGCCAATTGCCATCCTTTTATATCATACTCTTACCATAACTGCCAATTGCCATATTTTCTATCATACTGTTGTCATGACTCCCAAGTGTCATCCTGTTCTCTCATACTGTTACCATAACTGCCAATTGCCATCCTTTTATATCATACTGTTACCATAACTGCCAGTTGCCATCCTTTTCTATCATACTGTTGTCATGACTCCCAAGTGTCATCCTGTTCTCTCATACTGTTACCATAACTGCCAATTGCCATCCTTTTCTATCATACTGTTGTCATGACTCCCAAGTGTCATTCTGTTCTCTCATACTGTTACCATAACTGCCAATTGCCATCCTTTTATATCATACTGTTATCATAACTGCCAATTGCCATCCTTTTCTATCATACTGTTGTCATGACTCCCAAATGTCATCCTGTTCTCTCATACTGTTATCATAACTGTCAAATGCCATCCTTTTATTTTTATATCATACTGTTGTCATGACTCCCAAATGTCATCCTGTTCTCTCATACTGTTATCATAACTGTCAAATGCCATCCTTTTATTTTTATATCATACTGTTGTCATGACTCCCTAGTGTCATCCTGTTCTCTCATACTGTTACCATAACTGCCATTTGCCATCCTTTTCTATCATACTGTTGTCATGACTCCCAAGTGTCATCCTGTTCTCTCATACTGTTACCATAACTGCCAATTGCCATCCTTTTATATCATACTGTTACCATAACTGCCTGTCACATTCCTGTGGTCATTGACATTAAGGTGAGTGGCCGTACAATATAAACAGTTCACGAGGTGAAAGGGCATTCACCGGAAAGAACGTAAATGAGAGGACAGTAATTGAAGGGGGAGCTGAGAAGAGGTCAGCTGGTGAGGCAGACAGTTGGAGCAGTGAGGTTGTGTGTTGTGTGTGAGGCATTGTGGGGGATGGAATTGTTGAGAAGAGAGGGACAAAGACTGACGGGGACAGTTGATGTTTGGACTCCGAGCTGAGGGGAGTTGAGTGTAGACCAGACCAGGAGAAGGTCGTGGTCTGATAAAGGGAAGAATTGTGACGGAGTTTGGAAGATAACTCCGCACTGTGGGTTCCAGGGATAGTGAGTGGAATTCGAGACCCATAGTGGGTTACTTTGAGTCGGGCCTAGAGAGAGGCTAGTATACCTGTCGTGTGGGACGATATTTTAGTAGCCTTGAGAGGCAGTGCTATTCGACGTGTTCCATTGGGATGGAGATATATTCTTAGAGAATTATTGTTCCTGGATTTATATGTTACATGTGTCTGTGTTAAGTCAGAATTAAAGGAATATTATGTGCGCAAATTAACGCTTGTTCACTGACTGGTGTTTGGTGGTGATGCATCTTGATTAATCTGTTGTTCAACATCACATTGTTACAAGGACATACCCTAGACACAACCATAGCCACTCTATCTGTCACTTAGTCAACATTCACTTTGTGACAGAGAAGATTTCTGGGAGGCTTCGTCGATTAGAGAGAACACTAACATCAGAGACATTAGTCGGATGCCCAATTACAACAACAATAATGAGAGCTCTCCTGTCAAGAATAAACACCATTTTCAGTAGACAGCGCAGTTCAAAAGTGTCGGAGAATTAATACAGAGTCCACGAGAAACCAGGTAAAAATATCATTTCTCACTCGGAGTGGGGAGAGGAGACGGGGAAAGTGTGTCCACGATATAAACACTGGGGTTTCTTCCGTGCGGGAACTGGGTAGCACATAGATCACGAGAAGGTCAGGACAGGTAAATTGGATACCAGGCAGTATTTCTTCGGCTATCAGGGACGTCAGAAAATTAACGCAAACAGGCGCGTGTGTTTATAGGGCAGGTGAACTTGTGGACAGCGAGTGTGTGTGTACGGCGTCTTCAGAGTTCGGTGCAGATAATAAGATGGAAAGGGACGCCAGAGGAGTTACGAGGGTAATTCATGGTTAAAAACTCGCCAGGAGGAGGGGAGTTATAGGAGGAAAGTGTGGGGAACACACAAAGGGGACAATCGTTGCTCCACAGAAAAGTAAGCGTTTCTACACGGATTATTGTGATAAAGAGAAACAGAGATGACCGGTGGGTTCATTTCAAGGCCGAGAACCAGGGAATTTGACGGAAAAATTTCCACTGAGAATAACACGTTGTTTTTCTACTGAAACTAGGATTTACGTGAAACGTCTTTGTGTGTGTGTGTCATCATCGGCAAACAAACCACAACAGTCATTCAGGTGCCGTCTTCGCAAATATGAGCGCATTTTTTCACCAAAAAAGACTTGCGAAGCGGATTTAAAGCGCGTGATCATTTTCTGCTATTCGTTGGTTTAACCGGGTCAGCAACAGTGAAACCATACCATCACTTCAAAGCGACAGTGACTACGCTGATAAACATTCATTGATTTTAAAGGTATTTTCGGCTCCCCAAAACGCACCGAAAACCCAATATTTCTGGCAAAACAAGAGCGTTCACATACATTATACAATCACAGGCCATCCCTACAGGGAGGGTTACAAAAACATTACGGACTGTGAAGATACAAGGCGTTGGGATAATTATCATCATCTTCAACTTTTACGACAGTCGAAAATCGTGTCACCACGTCAACAAAAAGTGACAACGCATCAGAACTTAATTCATTGTGGGAAGCTATCGTCGTAATCTTTTCAAAACAGTAACCGACAAACATTTCCAGGCGATTTTCGGAGACTATTGAAAACAAATTAAGGATTTTTTTTAAGATTCTACCATCGCATTGGTGTCGGCAACCCTTGTTTGCTTCTGTTGTTCTCATCGTCCTAAGTATTGTTGTTGTTGTGCGTTACGTAAATATTTGTATGTGGTCCAGTGGTCGTAATAAGTAGGATATTTTTGCTTTATTTCTCGAAATGCGGGAGACAGAGCAAAGGTGAAGTTTCTAGGTGCACATTGTATTGGTTGAGAGACAGCTGACGAGTCAGTTTGTTTTGTGCTGTGGCATTGGGTCGTCTCGACATTATACATGGTGTCCAAGTGTCTACGTCAGATCTATGTACATTATTCATTTTATATTTGTTCTTTTTACTGTTTTCTCTTTACTGTTACATATAATATTTGAGTTCTTTGGATATATGGTATTGTTGTAATGCTTATGTTAATACATCTTCTATCTAGATGGTATTTGTCAGTTTATATTATGCGCACGGTATGGTCTTTCATGGGCATGTTTATGTCAGTGGTTTTTATTTCTATGTAATCATCCGTCTGCGTTTCACCGGCCTATGCGTCTAGCGTGTAATAGTTGGCATTTAGTGGGTATCATTCATCTGTGTATGTATATGTATGTTTACAACTATTTCCAGGAATTGTTCTACAGTTATTTGATATATATATATATATAGGAAGGAGTATAGTTATATTCCCCACCTCACTACCTAGTGCTTATAGAGTGACTGGGTGAGTACAGAGTGATATTTTAGCACTACGAATTGACGTACACAGGGAGTGTGGGTGTACTTAGGGAAGTGACACAAAGACTAATAGCAGAGTCGTCACATTTATAGTTGGCTGACAGACAGCAACGTGTCCACAAGTACAAGATGCCTACTTTAATGGAATATATTGAAGCAGGTGAACGAATAGGCCTGAAGGGTAAAGAGTTACAAGAGTATGCCGAAGCAAAAGAACAACAACAGATTGAAAGAGACCAGAGACAAGCCGAAAGAGAACAGAGACAGGCAGAACTCGAGGCCAACCGCCTACAGGAAGTAAAGTTAGCGGAAATAGAAAACAAGCGTCTACAGGAAGAGACACAAGTAAAACTAGCTGAAATCGAGTTAAGAAAACTAGAACTATCTTCGAAAGGTCAAAGTGAGGAAAGCAGAAGACCGTCGCAGTCGTCACAGAGATTAAAACTGCCATACTTTACAGACCGGGACCAACCTTGAAATTATTTGGCCAGGTTCGAGGCATCAGCCAAAGCGTTAGGTATCCCGAAGAACGAGTATGGGATGAGACTAGGCGAGCTTCTTACGGGCAAGGCACTAGACACCATGTTCAATTTACCTGTAGAAGAAAGAAACAACTACACTATCTTACGTCAACGTTTGCTGACAAAGTTCCAACTAACTGAACATGGATATAGAACAAAGTTTAGACAGTTAGTGCCAGAGACAAATCAAGATTTCACAGATTTTGTTAACACGTAAAGAATACATTTAACAAATGGATGGAGCTTGCAGAAGTAGGGAAAGATTTTAATAAATTAGTAGATCTAATGTTAAGAGACAAGGTAGTATCATGCATGCAATTCTAATTTAGTAGCGTTCTTTGAGGAACGGAAGCCAAAGGACATAGACACAATGTCTCAGTTAGGGCAAAACTATATGACGGCACATCCTAACAGTTCTATTGGGAAACTAATGAGTGAGGAAATAGTCTGTGCAGCGTACACTAAACAGGACCAGAATCCAGTCATTAGACCAAGGGCGAAAAGTGTGGAGTCAGCACAGAAAGGTGAGCAACAAGAACTTCAAGATAATGGTTTCCGAGGAAACAATGTTGGTAGAGTAGGACGGTACCCATATAGAAGAGGGAACTTCCAGAGACGTCCAAATTATGCCGGATGTTGGAATTGTGGGAGCTGGAGACACAAAATGGCAGATTGTGATGCACAACCATCAGATGGACCAACGAACAACAGTAAAAGGGAGATCACTTGTTTCAAATGTGGAAGGAACGGGCATGTCAGTCATCAATGTAGGATGAGAGAAACAGAGCACTCAAATGCAGCACAAGTAATTGAGACGCTGAACAATGAAGATTGTAGTGGGTGCAAACCTCTTTTTGAAAAAGACAGTCAGCCAGTCTTAATATGTGGTCACACAGTTAAAGCAGGATCAGCAGTGCATGAAGGAGGAAGTCTGAAGATGCATCATGGGTTTGTTAATGATAGGCCAGCGTTAACAATTAGGGATTCCGGATGTACGTCCATCGGGGTGAGAAAGAGTTTAGTGCAACCCTCGGATTATACAGGGGAAAAGATTAGATCCATAACATTTAATGGGACAGTAGAATTCTACCCAATAGCCGTGATAACAGTAAAAACACCATACATAACAGGAAGAGTGACAGCATGTGTTTTAGACTCACCAGTGGCAGATCTCATCATAGGAAATGTTATAGGAGTTAAAGAGTGTACAGAAGAGGAAGTAGTTTATTGGGACCAAAAATATAGTGTAAGCAGTAATGAGGTAGTTACCACAAGAGAACCTAAATTAGAGAGTATAGCTGAGGTAGAAGAGGCACTTGAAGTAGACACAGGAACTCAGGACAAGGATAGTACAGCTGAGCAGATGAGAATGGATCCCAAATATAGTGCTAGTGGCTCCCAGAGACAAGATACTACTCTGAACAAATGTTCACAAGGGTGTAGGAGAGTAGAACATAGGCAGTCAAAGAAAGGTAGATGGTGCTTCGAGAGGAAGAACAATGTTCTCACTCGCCGCTTTTCAGATGGCGGAACTGCATGTGGGCAAGTAGTATTACCGTTAACACATAGAGACCGATATACTAGAACAGCTCAGGATAGTACATGTGCAGGGCACATAGGCATAAGGCGTATGCAGCAGAAAGAAAGGTGCCAGATATATGGGCCAAGATTGAATAAAGAGTTCAGACTAAACAGAGACTCAAGGGTAACAGTACAATATGCAGATAGGAAAGTTGAGTCAGGTCAAAAGAGTGTTCGCGACATTACTGACCTAGGGATAGCAAACAGATGTTGTAATTGTAGAGGTACCATGAGCCATGGGTACATGAAAGGTAGACACAGCATCGACAGGAATCAGAGGTGGGTTGATGCAAGAAAAGAACCACCTGATATATGGTCGGTACACAAATAGCTTGTGTCTTCTTAAAGATATTAATAGACCTGTGGGTACATAAGTATAATGCTTTTCTATGATGTATTATTATTATTATTATGTGATGTATTAGTTCATGCATTGATACAAAAGATAGAAAGTTGTTTGTATTTATGTGTGGGGATTATGGGGAGTTTACTATGAGTATTTGATATATTATTAAGTGTGGTAGCTAGAGTAAGGTGCAGCCATACTTAGGGCTACCCAGGCAATGTGTCTGGGTCACATATTTAATAAGTTTTAGTCTCCCAACATTTGAAAACGATGTTTTCTTTTGAGGGTGGGGTAGTGTCACATGCCTGTGTTCAGTGGCATTAAGGTGAGTGGCCGTACAAGATAAACAGTTCACGAGATAAAATGGGGCGGATGGTGGGTCCCCCAGAGGGCGTAAATGAGAGGACAGTAATTGAAGGGGGAGCTGAGAAGAGGTCAGCTGGTGAGGCAGACAGTTGGAGCAGTGAGGTTGTGTGTTGTGTGTGAGGCATTGTGGGGGATGGAATTGTTGAGAAGAGAGGGACAAAGACTGACGGGGACAGTTGATGTTTGGACTCCGAGCTGAGAGGGAGTTGAGTGTAGACCAGACCAGGAGAAGGTCGTGGTCTGATAAAGTGAAGAATTGTGACGGAGTTTGGAAGATAACTCCGCACTGTGGGTTCCAGGGATAGTGAGTGGAATTCGAGACCCATAGTGGGTTACTTTGAGTCGGGCCTAGAGAGAGGCTAGTATACCTGTCGTGTGGGACGATATTTTAGTAGCCTTGAGAGGCAGTGTTATTCGACGTGTTCCATTGGGATGGAGATATATTCTTAGAGAATTATTGTTCCTGGATTTATATGTTACATGTGTCTGTGTTAATTCAGAATTAAAGGAATATTATGTGCGCAAATTAACGCTTGTTCACTGACTGGTGTTTGGTGGTGATGCATCTTGATTAATCTGTTGTTCAACATCACATTGTTACAAGGACATACCCTAGACACAACCATAGCCACTCTATCTGTCACTTAGTCAACATTCACTTTGTGACAGTTATCATAACTGCCAATTGCCATCCTGTTCTCTCATACTGTTAACATAACTGCCAATTGCCATCCTGTTCTCTCATACTGTTATCATAACTGCCAATTGCCATCCTGTTCTCTCATACTGTTATCATAACTGCCAATTGTCATCCTGTTCTCTCATACTGTTATCATAACTGCCAATTGTCATCCTGTTCTCTCATACTGTTATCATAACTGCCAATTGCCATCCTGTTCTCTTATACTGTTATCATAACTGCCAATTGCGATCCTGTTCTATCATACTGTTATCATAACTGCCAATTGCCATCCTGTTCTCTCATACTGTTATCATAACTGCCAATTGCCATCCTGTTCTCTCATACTGTTATCATAACTCCCAAGTGTCATCCTGTTCTCTCATACTGTTATCATAACTGCCAATTGCCATCCTGTTCTCTCATACTGTTGTCATAACTCCCAAGTGCCATCCTGTTCTCTCATACTGTTGTCATAACTCCCAAGTGTCATCCTGTTCTCTCATACTGTTATCATAACTCCCAAGTGTCATCCTGTTCTCTCATACTGTTATCATAACTGCCAATTGTCATCCTGTTCTCTCATACTGTTATCATAACTGCCAATTGTCATCCTGTTCTCTCATACTGTTATCATAACTGCCAATTGCCATCCTGTTCTCTTATACTGTTATCATAACTGCCAATTGCGATCCTGTTCTATCATACTGTTATCATAACTGCCAATTGCCATCCTGTTCTCTCATACTGTTATCATAACTGCCAATTGCCATCCTGTTCTCTCATACTGTTATCATAACTCCCAAGTGTCATCCTGTTCTCTCATACTGTTATCATAACTGCCAATTGCCATCCTGTTCTCTCATACTGTTGTCATAACTCCCAAGTGCCATCCTGTTCTCTCATACTGTTGTCATAACTCCCAAGTGTCATCCTGTTCTCTCATACTGTTATCATAACTCCCAAGTGTCATCCTGTTCTCTCATACTGTTGTTATAACTCCCAAGTGTCATCCTGTTCTCTCATACTGTTGTCATAACTCCCAAGTGTCATCCTGTTCTCTCATACTGTTATCATAACTGCCAATTGCCATCCTGTTCTCTCATACTGTTATCATAACTCCCAAGTGCCATCCTGTTCTCTCATACTGTTGTCATAACTCCCAAGTGCCATCCTGTTCTCTTATACTGTTGTCATAACTGCCAAGTGTCATCCTGTTCTCTCATACTGTTATCATAACTCCCAAGTGTCATCCTGTTCTCTCATACTGTTATCATAACTGCCAATTGCCATCCTGTTCTCTCATACTGTTATCATAACTCCCAAGTGTCATCCTGTTCTCTCATACTGTTGTCATGACTCCCAAATGTCATCCTGATCTCTCATACTGTTGTCATGACTCCCAAATGTCATCCTGTTCTCTCATACTGTTGTCATGACTCTCAAATGTCATCCTGTTCTCACATACTGTTATCATAACTGCCAAGTGTCATCCTGTTCTCTCATACTGTTGTCATGACTCCCAAATGTCATCCTGTTCTCTCATACTGTTGTCATGGCTCCCAAATGTCATCCTGTTCTCTCATACTGTTGTCATAACTCCCAAATGTCATCCTGTTCTCTCATACTGTTGTCATGACTCCCAAATGTCATCCCGTTCTCTCATACTGTTATCATAACTGCCAATTGCCATCCTGTTCTCTCATACTGTTATCATAACTCCCAAGTGTCATCCTGTTCTCTCATACTGTTGTCATGACTCCCAAATGTCATCCTGATCTCTCATACTGTTGTCATGACTCCCAAATGTCATCCTGTTCTCTCATACTGTTGTCATGACTCCCAAATGTCATCCTGTTCTCTCATACTGTTATCATAACTGCCAAGTGTCATCCTGTTCTCTCATACTGTTGTCATGACTCCCAAATGTCATCCTGTTCTCTCATACTGTTGTCATGACTCCCAAATGTCATCCTGTTCTCTCATACTGTTGTCATAACTCCCAAGTGCCATCCTGTTCTCTTATACTGTTGTCATAACTGCCAAGTGTCATCCTGTTCTCTCATACTGTTGTCATGACTCCCAAATGTCATCCTGTTCTCTCATACTGTTGTCATGACTCCCAAATGTCATCCTGTTCTCTCATACTGTTGTCATGACTCCCAAATGTCATCCTGTTCTCTCATACTGTTATCATAAACTGCCAAGTGTCATCCTGTTCTCTCATACTGTTGTCATGACTCCCAAATGTCATCCTGTTCTCTCATACTGTTGTCATGACTCCCAAATGTCATCCTGTTCTCTCATACTGTTGGTGCACTCTTTACTTTCCAGCTGCATGCCTCTAGTCAAAGACTTCAACGGAATCTCTAGCGTCGCTCCTCCCCCGGGGGCAGGGGCAGTACAGGGACTTGTTACACGCTTTCAGGTGTATTGGGCGCACGTAAAGGCCCCACAAGTTGATGGATCTATCGGCGCTCGGGGAGTGATGTGGTTTGGTTAAAGGCATGCTGGACGCCTTTGCTTCCCAAGACATTTTCTGGTGTCCATTGTTGGCTGAGTCGACCTAAGCTTGTCCATTGTTGGCTGAGTCGACCTGAGCTTATCCACTGTTGGCTGAGACGACCTGAGCTTGTCCACTGTTGGCTGAGTCGACCTAAGCTTGTCCATTGTTGGCTGAGACGACCTAAGCTTGTCCATTGTTGGCTGAGTCGACCTAAGCTTGTCCGCTGTTGGCTGAGTCGACCTAAGCTTGTCCGCTGTTGGCTGAGTCGACCTGAGCTTGTCCACTGTTGGCTGAGACGACCTGAGCTTGTCCACTGTTAGCTGAGTCGACCTGAGCTTGTCCACTGTTGGCTGAGACGACCTGAGCTTGTCCACTGTTGGCTGAGTCGACCTGAGCTTGTCCATTGTTGGCTGAGTCGACATAAGCTTGTCCATTGTTGGCTGAGTCGACCTGAGCTTGTCCACTGTTGGCTGAGTCGACCTGAGCTTGTCCACTGTTAGCTGAGTCGACCTGAGCTTGTCCATTGTTGGCTGGTTTATTGTTGGCTGATTTATTGTTGGCTGAGACGACCTGAGCTTGTCCATTGTTGGCTGAGTCGACCTAAGCTTGTCCATTGTTGGCTGAGACGACCTAAGCTTGTCCATTGTTGGCTGAGTCGACCTAAGCTTGTCCATTGTTGGCTGAGACGACCTAAGCTTATCCACTGTTGGCTGAGACGACCTAAGCTTATCCACTGTTGGCTGAGACGACCTAAGCTTATCCACTGTTGGCTGAGACGACCTAAGCTTATCCACTGTTGGCTGAGACGACCTAAGCTTATCCACTGTTGGCTGAGACGACCTAAGCTTATCCACTGTTGGCTGGTTTATTGTTGGCTGATTTATTGTTGGCTGGTTTATTGTTGGCTGATTTATTGTTGGCTGAGACGACCTAAGCTTGTCCATTGTTGGCTGAGTCGACCTGAGCTTGTCCATTGTTGGCTGAGTCGACCTGAGTTTGTACCAGCGCTGGAGATATGACACCATGATGAGTGCAGGCACGCAGGCAAGAATATGACCCGCTGTAACTTGTTCTGAGTTTAGCAGATACGGACATTGTGACATTAATAAAGAAGGTAGTTACGAACAGATAAAGCAGGGAGTACGACAGGGGTGTGTCTTGTCACCCGATCTCTTCTTCCTATATAGCGAAGTAATAATGAGAGAGATCAAAGAGAAGCCAGGAATACTAATCGGAGGATATAATATAAACAATATACGCTATGCAGATGACACAGTATTGGTGGCGGATAATGCAACAGACCTACAACAATTATTGGACATTGTAGTATCAGAGAGTGCACAGAAAGGACTCTCCTTGAATATCAAGAACACAGTAACAATGGTGATATCAAAGAAAACGGGGACGTAACATAGCGTGAATTAAACATGTCTACTACACTTTACGTAACATAGAGTGGACTCTAGATGTCTACGACACTACGTAACAGCGTGGACTAGACCTGTCTACGACACTTTCCGTAACATAGCGTTGACTAAACATATTTATTATAACACTTTACGAAGCATAGCGCGTACTAAACACGTATAGAACAAGATTCATACACATAGCTTGGGTTAGGCATCTTTTCAAGACGTTACAAACTTCCTGTCCTAAGAACTGTCCAAATACATGACAACCGCGTTTGTATAATAACTGACAACTACGCGACCTTGGCTCATGAATCTGTAGCGAGTTATCAATGTTGAGCATGTCTCGTTAACGAGGATGGATAACATTCATTCAAGTCACCGCTAGACAGACAAACACACAGCTAGACACTCGTAATTAGACAAATTTTACAGCAATAACTACACAGATGTAGGAACAGCGAATAGCTGGCAGCTTGATGGCGGAGATATCATCACATCACGTCACGTCACATCACATTACATCACATCACACCCCATCACGTCACAACACTCACGTCACGTCACACCACATCACGTCACATCACATCAATCACATCAATCATATCACGTCACATCACATCACACCACACCACTTCACACACATCAATCACATCACGTCACATTACATCATATCACACCACATGACGTCACACCACATCACACCACGTCATATCACAACACGTCGCATCAAATTACGTTACATCCATAACATCACGTCACATCACACTACATCACGTGACAGCACATCACAGTACACCACATCAATCACATCACGTTACACCGCATCACATGACACCACGCCACATCACATCACGCCATGTCACATCACGTAACATCACAACACATCACACAATATCACACCGCATAATATCACACCGCATGACATCACACCACATGACATCACACTACATGACATCACACTACATGACATCACACTACATGACATCACACTACATGACATCACACTACATGACATCACGCCACATGACATCACACTACATGACATCACACTTCATGACATCACACCACATGACATCACACTACATGACATCACACTACATGACATCACACTACATGACATCACACCACATGACATCACACTACATGACATCACACTACCTGACGTCACACTACATGACATGACACAAAATACATCACACCACATGACATCACACCACATGACATCACACACATCAATCACATCATACCACACCAATTACATCACACCACATCACACCACATCAATCACATCACACCACATCAATCACATCACACCACATAAATCACATCACACCACACCAATCACATCACACCACATCACACCACATCAATCACATCACACCACATCACACCACATCAATCACATCACACCACACCAATCACACCAATTACATCACACCACATCAATCACATCACATCACATCACACCACATCAATCACATCACACCACATCACACCACATCAATCACATCACACCACACCAACCACATCACACCACATCAATCACATCACACCACATCACAGCACATTACACTACATCACATCACACCACTTCACACTACATCAATCACTTCACATCACATCACATGACATTCCACCACACATCATCACTAGTGTACTGTTGTACCCCCTCCCCAACCCCGTCCTTGATACTACAAGTAGTTACATGTGTGTGTGTGTGTGTGTGTGTGTGTGTGTAGATGTCACATAACTGCTTTGCGCCCCCCCCCTCCCTCTCACTCGAAGAAGAAGAAGGTGAAGAAGAAGAAGAAGAAGAAGAAGAAGAAGAAGAAGAAGAAGAAGAAGAAGAAGAAGAAGAAGAAGAAGAAGAAGAAGAAGAAGAAGAAGAAGAAGGCGACGAAGATGACGACGACGAGGAAGAAGAAGAAGAACGAACGAACGAACGAACTTTATTTTAAAGGGTAACAAATTGGGCACGCGGGCCCGTCTTACATTCGGCACTTTCGAACACTCATCTTTCATTCATCAAATGTGCATGTTACATTTACATAGGGAGAAAAAAAAACATTGTAAAATGGATTTTGTAAGCATACACAATGCATATTACGCATGGTACATTCACATGGGGGGAAAAAAACATTGTCAATTGAAAGTTTCACATCCCACCCACCCCCCCCCCCACCCCCATCCACTCACACATACCTCCACGCACTCACACAGACTCAGGCAAACATACATGCCGCCACCCACCCACTGATCCCCACACACACACACACACACACACACACACACACACACACTCACACACACATTTCGCCACCCACACAAACATCCCCCACCCATCCCATAACCGACACGCACACACCCACCCACATATTCTCCACCACCCACCTACACACCCGCAACCACCCAGCAAAACACACATCACAAAACCACACACATACCCCCGTCAACTCCACACATCCCGCACCTATCCACACATACATCCCGCACCCTCACAATTTTCCCCACCCACACACACATCAGCCAACCTACACCCACTCACCCACCCAATATCCGCCACCTCTCAACTACACATCCCCCACCTATACACACATCCCCACCCACAAACACATCTCCCCACATGCCCACACATATTCCCCACCCATAAACACCCAAAAAACACACCCCCCACCCACACAAACCCCACACCCACATATACCCCACCCATACACATCCGCCGCTCACACACATCTTCCCACAAACACACACATCCCCCAACCATACACTCATCTCTCATACACATCCACCCACTCACGTACTCATCCATCAACCACTCACATCCACACATCACCCACCCGCCCATCAACACATGCATCTCTCATCTACCCTCTCACCCACACACACCCCAACCACCCAGCCCAACTCACATTCCACACCTCCCCCACCTCTCACACATCTCACCTCCCACACAAAACTCCACCCATAAACACCACCCATAAACACATTCCCCTCACACACACATCCCCCACATGCATTCCTCATACACATCCCCGCCCACACTCTCACCCACACACACATCTCCCCACCCACCCACATATCCCCCACCTACAAATATCCTCACCACCCATACATACATCCTCCACCAATTCACATTTACCCCATCCACACTCACACACTCCCACCCACACAGACATATCCCATTCACAGACACCCCCACACTCATTACACACCCATCCCCCAACCCACACAATCTCCTACACACCCATTCACCCATCCAAATACACATTCCCTACCCACACACCCCAACTCACCAATACCCACATACTTCCAATAATCCTCCCAAATATCCCCCTACACACACCCACACACACACACACACACACACACACACACATCCCTCACATACATATACATCCCCCACCGACTACACATCCCTTCACCCATCCATACATCACCCATCAACTCATACACATCTCCTCCACACATACATTGTCCACACCCCCACACACATCCCTCACATACACACCCACACAAACATCCTCACATCTACACACATACATGATGCCTCACATGATCACTGAAACTAATAAGAACAAACTCTCACACTTTACACACAGTTGAGACACTGATGATTGTCGTGAACATTCTCCCAAAAATTGTAAGAAGTGGAGAAAAAATTGTACATATACATTGTGTAGCGTAAAAATTAGTGATGCAATTCAACTCTCTCTCTTCTCTCTCTCTCTCTCTCTCTCTCTCTCTCTCTCTCTCTCTCTCTCTCTCTCTCTCTCTCTCTCTCTCCCCCCCCCACTCATTAACTCTCTCACTCACTTCACAGTAATGTTATATTATTCATGATAACATCAAGTGGCATACAAAATGATGATATGAAAGATGAGAATACACCCAAAAAAATATGGAGAAGAAGAAGAAGAAGAAGAAGAAGAAGAAGAAGAAGAAGAAGAAGAAGAAGAAGAAGAAGAAGAAGAAGAAGAAGAAGAAGAAGAAGAAGAAGAAGAAGAAGAAGAAGAAGAAGAAGAAGAAGAAGAAGAAGAAGAAGAAGAAGAAGAAGAAGCATTTCTGCGTCCAATAAGTGACCATATAATCGCGAAGAATAAATCGTCTGGTTTGGCAACCAAAGAAAGCAAACGGTGAATTGCCAACTATTGGCTTGGAACTGGAACGATAGCAGAGCTGATGGAAGAGAGACAACAGAGGGAACTCATACTGAGACTGAGACCACCTGCACATGTACAGCATGTGAAGGTATGTCTAACTCGATACTGGGCCCTGCTCTCACCTGTTGCCATGTTCTGTTGCAGCGACAGTTATGTGGAGTCACTTCTGCATCAACACCTGAACATGCTCAACCATGCAGGATAACTCGGTGATCCTTTGATTCCCCGCAGAGGCTCTGCTAGCGATCGTATGATCAGTGCTAAGCATCATGCCTCTCTCAAGTCAACACAGCAGAGGTTGATGAAACCACGAGCAGAATGAGCCCAGCATAGAAGACGTGCACCATCCATACTACTTGCTATCAGAAGCGCGGGAGTCTCAGGCTAGCAAAACGGGTCGGTGTGGTGGTCAAGTACACCCAGCAGTGGCTGTCATGTACGCAGTTTGGAAATAATGCAATGGGTGTGCTTTCTTCAGCTGTGCCTTGAAGATATACAAATATACGTAATACAAAATGATGCTGTGGTGGTTGTAAAGTGGCTGCTGTATAACTAGAACATGGGAAATAAATCCGCTGGTATTGATTGGTGTTCAATAAAGCAAAGGGAAGAGTAGAGATTAGTGAATTGATTAAAGATTTACGTTTGTTGCTAAAAACTAGAACAACGTGCAGACAAAAAGGTACACTAAAATCTTGTGGTGGAACAACAAATACAACACACAGATGTCATAAACATACACCACGCAAAGAATCAAACATGCAAGCATAATGTATGCACTCACGCACACGCACGCGCGCACACACACACACACATACACACACACACATATTTCCTGGTAACATGTTGAGCTGGGTCGACCTGTGAGCTGAGATCCAGTTTACAAACGCACCTGAGTGGGAATTAGAAGCCATGACCCCGGGCCTGCAGACAAGCGTGCTAGCTACTGCCATACCGCGACAACGTCTACAAAAGAACAAACAAACAAAGAAAAAATAAAAGATGAAGTTGAATACGAGACTGCAAGAGCTAGAACTGAGCTGTACTACCAGAGCATGACATCGCGGAGATCATTGTACTGGCCAACCTTCAATACTAGGGGCGTGACTTGATTGATTTGTTGACATTCAACAGGACACTGCGTGTGACCACTTGTACAACTTGGGGATTACACCGCTATACAACCATCTCAAACAGAGCAGCTACACAGCAATTGGAGACCAGCATTGGGCAGTCGCCGGAGATTACACGCGGCAACATGGTGCAGATGGCGGACGGTAATGGAGAACCAATGAATTATGTTTGCACAATAGCGTAACAGCTTGGTAACTGATTCACTGCTGTCCGGTCAACTTTCCTGTTCATGCTGTCTCGTTGAACTCATGCTGTCTGGTCAACTTTCCTGTTCTTACTGTCTCGTTAAACTCATGCTGTCTGGTCAACTTTCCTGTTCATGCTGTCTCGTTAAACTCATGCTGTCTGGTCAACTTTCCTGTTCATGCTGTCTGGTCAACTTTCCTGTTCATGCTGTCTCGTTGAACTCATGCTGTCTGGTCAACTTTCCTGTTCATGCTGTCTGGTCAACTTTCCTGTTCATGCTGTCTCGTTGAACTCATGCTGTCTGGTCAACTTTCCTGTTCTTACTGTCTCGTTAAACTCATGCTGTCTGGTCAACTTTCCTGTTCATGCTGTCTCGTTAAACTCATGCTGTCTGGTCAACTTTCTTGTTCATGCTGTCTGGTCAACTTTCCTGTTCATGCTGTCTCGTTAAACTCATGCTGTCTGGTCAACTTTCTTGTTCATGCTGTCTGGTCAACTTTCCTGTTCATGCTGTCTCGTTGAACTCATGCTGTCCGGTCAACTTTCCTGTTCATGCTGTCTCGTTAAACTCATGCTGTCTTGTCAACTTTCCTGTTCATGCTGTCTCGTTGAAGCAGAACTAAAGTAGTTGAACTAGATGGAAAGTCGGGTATTGTATCACTCAATGTATGATATTGTATCACACAACATATGGAAGTGATTCTTGCATTCGTCAACTAAGAGTAAAGCCAAGTATTTTATCCTGTTATGTTATGTTACGTTAGGTATGTTATGGTATGCTATGCTAGGCTATGTATTGGTTCTGTTATGACGACACTTGTACATCAGGCATTCCCAAGCGTGCCCAGTCTACCGATGCGGCAGCCAGTTTCAGGCTTTACTCCCAGGTCGTGCACTGGGGCTAGCGTCAGCGACTTGTCCGTTTCATCCTGCTGGGTCCGTACTTCATCCATCATGTTCCTTGCCGGAAAGCGTGGGCGGTCATGACTCGCCATTTCACTCGATCACTAGAGTCGTGAATCAACTCATTGTTCCTGTCTCGGCCATGCCATGTGGCCAAGCCATTCAGGTATTTACTTCTCGGTCTTTCCCTTGGTCTGTTCACTTCGATCTTGCCAGTTGTCACCAAGTTCTCCAATTCATTTCTTCTCATAACATGTCCCAAAAAATTTGACTGTCTACGTCTAATTTCTCTAATCAATTTACGATTTGCATTTGTTTCCTGTAATACTTGGTCATTGGTTTTTCTGTCTGTCCATGGTATTCTTTGCATTCTCCGCAGAAACCACATTTCTACAGCTATCAGATGTTTTTCAGCTTGACTGCTCATTGTCCAAGTTTCACATCCATACAAAAGTGCAGGCTCTATGTAGCACCCCAACACTCTTTTTCTCGTTTCAATTGACACCTTTTTATTGGTCAGTATGTTTTTCATCTTGCTAAAGGCTACTTTCGCCATGGCGATTTTTGTTCTAATCTCTTCAAGGCATCTCCCATCAGATGCGATGACTGTTCCAAGATAATTGTACAGATTCACTTGTTGAAGAATATTCCCATTTACTTGTATATTAAATTGTGGTATTTTTTTCTTCCCAGTGACGACCATAATCTGTGTCTTTTGACAATTTAATTCCAACCCCAGCTGCTCACTGTGTACAACAACGGCATCTACTAAATGTTGTAGATCTTGTGCATTGTCTGCAATCAATACTGTATCATCTGCATATCTAATGCTATTGATGTTTCGTCTCCAGTGATGATTACATTTATACCTTCTACAGTTCTGAAAATATTTTCACTGTATAGGGAAAACAGATCTGGAGACATTACACATCCCTGTCTCACCTTTCTTAATAGGCTGACATTGTCCCACTTCATTATCAAACCTTATGGCAGCTTGTTGTTTCCAATATATGTTTTTTATAAGTCTAATATCTTTCCCATCAGTTTGTAGATCTGCAAGCATACCTAACATGTTAACATGTCTTACTCTATCGAAAGCCTTTGTGTAGTCAAAAAAGCAAAGATGTATATCTTTGTTTACTTCTATAGAACGTTCAATAACTGATCGAATTATGTACACAGCTGTCCTTCTACAAACCCACATTGCTCTTCCCATATTTCAGGTTGTATTTTCTTCCTCGCTCTTTGCATAATAATTCGTAGCAAAATCTTCGTGATGTGACCCATTATACTAATTGTTCTCTGTTGATCACATTCCAAGGCTCCTGATTTCATTGGGACTGCATTGACGTTATCAGCCTGTTCAGCGTTTGTGTATCGTTTGCCCGCTGATCCGCACATTGACCATTCACAGTATACCAGAAAGGTGGCCTGCTTGTGTCTCTCTTAATCCGATCGCTGGTCTGCTGCCTGGTCGACTTGGGAAACCCTGCCAGTACTACACTGTCTCCGACACATCTCTAGATGTCAGCATCACATGTCAGCCTCAAGTGCTACAAGGTGCAGACACGCGACAGGGGTCGCGAGGAAGGGAAATTAATACACACTATTAATAGAAACGATGATCATGACCTTTCTTGAAAACGACCTTTAAGTGTCTGCAAACGACTACTATAAACCTAAAATCGGCCGGCGCTGTTTCTCTGGTCTTTGAAGGCATGCAGCAGAACGAACGAACGAAGTCTTTATTTTCAAAGGGTTAAGAATTGGGTACGCAGGCCCGTCTGACATTCCGCCCTTCAGATTGCCAACAAGCTACTGTGTCACCGGACATGACGTGTTAACGCTACTAGCTACATCATTACGTCATTAACAGGGGAAGCCAAGCCAGTCCATTGTGGTAGGCCATCGTTTCATTAACGGAAGACACGGTCAAGAGAAGGGCGACCACAACCTGGCTAATGGAAAACAGTTGTTGACACGCGACGAACCAGATGACAGGCTTGTCAACAGCCTAGTTGAGGCAGTCCTGCCTGGCCACCAACACTGCTCTTATTGATCTCGGCTCACACACAAACATAACAAGTATGTGCACAGAGTACCGGCGTCAATAAATGCCAGCATGCACGTCGTCTCTTGGCTAAAGATTACCCATAAGTAATGCAGGGCAAAGATGCAGGCTGTTGTTTACTTCAGGTGTTTACACAGATCTAACATCTCATAGGTGTTTATTTCTGTGTCAGTAGCTGACATACCGACTACAGACATCTGTGTGAACTGGTTTATTTATACCTGTTTGTCTCTTCTTGTGTCTGTGACTGTCGTGTACTGACTACAGACATTTGTATAGACTTTCGTGTGTGTTTGTTCTTCCATCTTTGACCACCATCAAATGACATTCGTATAAGACTTCAACAATATAAAATGACACAAAGTAATGCAGTTTTACATAACAGATTTACGACACATACAGGACGTTGCGGCGATTAGCCTTCATGGGCAAACAAACACATTCACAAACACAAAATATAATCAAGGAGATCTGTGATTACATCAAAAGGTGACGACAGGACGAGAAGAACAAAAGGATGAAAGAATTAAAGCAATGAAGAGAAAATGAGAATTGAAAAAAATTTCATACTTACCTCACAGTTCCGATCTGTGAGTAACTCAGAATATCCCCGATGTATTCTTTTTATACCCAACCGACGGAGTGAGATGAAGGATGATGGCGGGGTGATAGGTGTTACGGTTCAGTGAGCACATAGAAAGAAGGGGGGGGGGGTGACGGAGGCAGGAGGGCAGGACAGCAAGCGGTCTGATAAAGGTATCTGAGCAATCTCGGTGGATGTACTAACGAAGCATGAGTGGGCGCGAGCATGATGGTGGTACTAACCAAAATCACATTATGCACTCATATATGTTATTTTGAGGCACGTCCTAAAGTCTGGGTTGACTGATATGCGTGAGCGCATATACATACATATACACCGCTAAACAAACATAATGCTAGTGTATATGGGTATGTGCAAGGTATATATAAGGAGAGAGAGAGAGAGAGAGAGAGAGAGAGAGAGAGAGAGAGAGAGAGAGAGAGAGAGAGAGAGAGAGAGAGGTGGGTATCATTCCTGTGATGTGCCTCATGGGTATGCGGAGTAGGTCAGTCTACAAATACGAGGCTTCACTCGTACTGTTCCCTATGCAATGTGTATTGCTGGTGGTCGGATCTTATACATCCCCAATAACACAAGCACTGGGTGATTGGATCCTAATATACGTTGTATAACAATCAACCTTACTGACTCTATTTCATAGGGAACAGTATGTGTGAAGCCTCGTATTTGTAGACCGACCTACTCCGCATACCCATGAGGCACATCACAGGAATGATACCCACCTCTCTCTCTCTCTCTCTCTCTCTCTCTCTCTCTCTCTCTCTCTCTCTCTCTTTCCTTATATATATACCTTACACATGCCCATGTACACCAATGTATGAATGTATGTTGAGCGGTGTATATGTATGTATGTGCGCTCACGCATATCAGTCAACCCAGACTTTGGGAATTGCCTCAAAATAACATATATGAGTGCATAATGTGATTTTGGTTAGTACCATCATCATGCTTGCGCCCACTCATGCTTCGTTAGTACATCCACTGATATTGCTCAGATACCCTTATCAGACCGGTTGCTGTCCTGCCCTCCTGCCTCCGTCCCCCTCCCCTTCTTTCTATGTGCTCACTGAATCGTAACACCTATCACCCCGCCATCATCCTCCATCTCACTCCGTCGGTTGGGTATAAAAATAATACATCGGGGATATTCTGAGTTACTCACAGATCGGAACTGTGAGGTAAGTATGAACATTTTTTTTCAATTCTCATTTTCTCTTCATTGCTTTAATTCTTTCATCCTTTTTTGTTCTTCTCGTCCTGTCGTCACCTTTTGATGTAGTCACAGGAGATCTCCTTGACTATATGTTGTGTTAGTGAATGTGTTTGTTTGCTGATGACGGCTAATCGCCGCAACGTCCTGTATGTGTCGTAAATCTGTTATGTAAAGCTGCACTATTTTGTGTCATTTTATATTGTTTACATTTTCACAGCTTTACCGCAGTTTCACCCAGTTTATTCGTATAAGACTTCAGTGCGGCTGAACTCCTGTACAGTTGGATCTAGTTAGATAGTCATGGTGAAGTGACTGGCGCAGGTAACATAGTAACAGTGACACAGTCTGCCTTATCTTACTCAAACATCTTTCGGAACAACTCAAGGATAAGTTAACAGACAAATGTGTAGAAGAATAACTGAACCATGTCATTTAGCATGTTCTTTCTCTTAATAATCTCTCTTCCCCCCCCCCCCCCTACTCTATGCTAAAGTGGGGAGGAAAATAACCCATAATATTGTCAGTTATATAAGTAAACATGTAACAGTTACTTGCATATCCTTTAAGCAGGTCGCACCCCTTGGCCACGGCGCCGACTGTCGTAAAAGGATAACGTACCCGCATGCAGGCATGTTGAGCATATTGTTTTCAGACGTATATTTTGTACGCAACTGGGTGCACCAGAGGGGTTTTGTCAATA
>JACEFZ010012532.1:0-92952 GCA_014155875.1 Cepaea nemoralis
CCAATTTCCTGAACGAACAAGTGTAATTCGACGTACGGCTAACTAGGGAACCGTTAATAATGTGTTTTCATTAATCTTTAATTGGTTCGTTCGCAGTTCAAGATTCACTACCGTACATCATAACAGATGTGATATAACATTAGAGTACTCACTATCTAGCATTTCATGAAAGTGATTTAATTATAAAATATTGTCACCTTCTGAAATACATCTATTGCTTGGTTTATTCTGTTAATCTCTGTCACGCATAATTCATCACATGTTACGAGTGCCCGGAATATTTTAATTTATAGGCTTGGTTGAGCAATTTTCATTTTATTGTAATACGCAACTGGGTGAGTCACTCCGGGTCTGTAGTCCGGTAAAACCCACAAATGATGACGAACGCCTAGCAATCCGGCAAGGGATATTTTCCTGCTCGAAGAAAACATAATAAGCATAAACGAGCCCATAAACGGGCACTCTTCGGCTGTTTATGCTTCACCTCGACACCGCAAGGTACAAGAGGAACCAGATGAGATGAAGATGACGAAAGTGAATGCCTCTTCTTCTTCTTCTTCTTCTTCTATCTTCTTCTTCTTCTTCTTCTTCTTCTTCTTCTTCTTCTTCTTCTTCTTCTTCTTCTTCTTCTTCTTCTTCTTCTTCTTCTTCTTCTTCTTCTTCTTCTTCTTCTTCTTCTTCTCTGGAGTAGACATCGGCGGTCACGACTCTCCAATCTTCTCTGTCTTTTCATATTTTGATTAAGTTGGTGTCGCTTATATTATGTATTGCCCAGCTGTTGAAGCTTAATGCACACATCTTTCTTTGTATTCCGTTGTCTCTCTTGCACTGTATTTCCAAAATTAAGGCTAATTTATGTATTCCAACTCAACCTGTTGATATGCCCCTTTTATTTCGTTTGTCTTTTCCTAATAGTTCTGATGAATGATCTTAAAACACACGCAGTTCTCAATTTCCAAACGTTTTCTTTCTTATCTGTCCACGATATTCTCATAATTCTGTTCCAAAACTAAATCTTCATTACCTCCAGCCTCTTCACCGTTTCATTATGCATTGTACAATATTCGCACCCACACAGAAGAACAAGACACACACACACCTTTTCAGTAAGCGGGTGTTTGTACTTTTATTTGCATTTTTCACGATTTTGCTCACTCTTGTACAAGAATCTTTCGATGTTTTAAACAACATTCGAAATGGAAAGGAAAAAAAAAAAGAAGCCATATGTGGTTGTGCCCTTCAATGTCACTTAAATTGAACCCAGCGAAATCTCCGCTTTAAGAATCGTTGAAATCCATTAAAGATGCAGAGGAATACACATACACGTGTTTGTGAGAAGCTTAAACAGATGGACAACACCAAGTGTATGTAAGAAGCTTAAACAGCCGGGCAACACCAAATGTATGTAAGAAGCTTAAACAGCCAGTCAACACCAGATGTATGTGGGATGCTTAAATAGCTGGGCAACACCAGGTTATGTGGGATGCTTAAACAGCTGGGCAACACCAGGTGCACGTGGGAAGCTTAAACAGCCGGGCAACAAATAAAACATTGTATGTGACAGTTCTGGACTAATCGATCACAGTGAAATAAAGTAGATATGAGCTATGTTTCTAAGGGGACGATAGGGATTTCCTCTAAATGTACCTAACATTGAGTTTAAACCAAAAGAAGAAGAAGAAGAAGAAGAAGAAGAAGAAGAAGACGAAGAAGAAGAAGAAGATGATGAAGAAGAAGAAGAAGAAGAAGAAGAAGAAGAAGAAGAAGAAGAAGAAGAAGAAGGAGGAGGAGGGGGAGAGGAGGAGGAGGAGGAGGAGGAGGGGGAAGAGGTTGAAGAAGAGGAAGATACAGTTTTAGTGTGCATTCAAGCCAAATTAAGTAACTTCAGAATAGCACTCAGAACTCAGCCAACTCTTCAGAATTAAAATATTACAATGTCGTTACATGTGTAAGGGTTGGCGGGGCCAGTTCACTTTAGCATGGAGTAACATGAACAGGTGTTGCCTTTGCGGAACTCTGATTTTCAGTTACCATACCTATTTTCCACCAAATATTGATATGTGTTTGTTCTGAAACTTGTTTACTATTAGCCGTACGTATGCACATAGGTAGTCTAATGGCAGACGCTGCATTTGGGATGTGAACAGTTTCCTTGTCATGCCACCTTTACTTCCTTGCTATGGCAGATGTTGTTATACAAATTCGTGTTTAGTTTAGTCGTTGGATCAACATCACGGCACACGGTTTAACCCATAAGTGCTCCGTTTTCCTCCTAACTCAAACCAGAGTCTGGAGAAACTCAGCTCAATGCACGAACTCCGTTGCATCGGCGAGGATCCTGAAAATCTTTGGGTAGATTTCTAACTCGAACTTTTGCCCGGGCAGCGAAGTTAGGCTACTCTTTTTCGATTTCCAACTGCCAAGGGATTTTTTACGTGCGCAACATTACACACGGGCGTCCGATCTCACTACCCAGAGACCAGAGACCCCCCAAATTCATGTTATATCTTACTAAGAGAAAGTTTGAAAGGTACAGGGTTAAGCGGTACGGTCTATTGAGTATTACGAATACACGGGTATCGATCTAAACGGCATTCTTGTGTAGCCCACACCCCTCCCTCTCTATTACCCTACCGTTGTTTCCGGTCATCGGCTGATGTCATGGTTTTTTCTGCCACAACAATTCTGAGCATGTTTCCATTTTTGTGTTGTGGTTTGAATTTGCATAGATTGTTACTTCTCTCGTATCCTTTACGGTATATGTTACTTTCCTGTATCCTTTACGTTTGTGTGACTTCTCTTGTATCCTTTACGTATGTATGTGTTATTTCTCTCGTATCCTTTACGAATATTATTAATATTTCTGATTGCTCCAACCAATGTATTCATGTCCTGTTTTTCTTATAGTCTATGTCATGATGATCGTATATGTCCACAGCCTTCTGTATCGTTTGCTACGAATCATTTCTGATACCGAAGTTCCTCTATGAAACTAACTATGGGCATCTTCTCTCTTAGTCTTCCTCTGCCTCTTTTTTTTCCAGTAGCCGTTTGTGACGACATACTTCCAGCTTCCTTCTTCTCATGATATGCCCGAAGAATGTGGGCTGTCTTCTTTCGATGCGAGTAACCAGATCTCTTTGTGAATGAGCTTCTTTAAAGTTGTCTTCATTACGCTTTCTATAAATCCACGTTGTTCTCATCGTTCTTATATATATAACCTCATCTCTGTAGCTTCTACATAAGTCCTCACATGTCTGCTAATTGTCCATGGTTCGCACCCGTACATCTGAATAGTCGGTGAAACATCGAACTGGTTGATGTGCACGTGAGAGTAAGATATGGCTGCATTCTCTCTCTCTCTTACTTATTCAACATGTAGGCAGAAAATGTAATGAGAAACGTCAAAAATGATGGGACCAGAGACCATTTTTTTTCAAAAATCATTCGTAATTGGTGGAAAACCGATTTCAGAATGCAGATAACACTCAAATCCACTCAAATAGCTCTAAAGGATTAAAAGAGTTTATCCTGCCTGCCAAAATATACTGTAAAAATCAAAATCTTTTCTTCTGAACTTAAACAAAACAAAAATAATGTCCACAGACAAAATTTCATGCGAACCAACGATCACAATCAACAATGGAGGAATAGAAAATGTGACACACTTTGTATATCTTGGCCCCATAATCAACAACAAAGCAAGCTATTCAAAAGATGTAAGACGCAGACGGGCCATTTGAAGGCAGACGTTATATAATATGAAGAGCCTACGGCACAACACCAGCAAACAAGTTAAAGTAACATTGTTAAGAACAAGAACCTTTCATGTCCCACATATTTGGCAGTCACTAAACAAACATACTTTTTGAGCTTTTGAGCTGAAATATTGCAGAACAATTCTTAGCATCTCATGGACCAAGAAAAAGAAAAGCATTAGCATTCTATAAGATATGAACATGAAATAAAACTGGCTCATAAACAGCATCATGTCTCAGGAACTGAAATACTTTGGCCATATAAAGCGTCGAAGTGGCTGGGAGAGAACAAGGATGGGAGCGTGGTTTCTGGTAGAAGTGGCTTGGAGAAAACAGGGATGGGAGGCGTGGTTTCTGGTAGAAGTGGCTTGGAGAGAACAGGGATGGGAGCGTGGTTTCTGGTAGAAGTGGCTTGGAGAGAACAGGGATGGGAGGCGTGGTTCCTGGGAGAAGTGGCTTGGAGAGAACAGGGATGGGAGGCGTGGTTTCTGGTAGAAGTGGCTTGGAGAGAACAGGGATGGGAGCGTGGTTTCTGGTAGAAGTGGCTGGGAGAGAACAAGGATGGGAGCGTGGTTTCTGGTAGAAGTGGCTTGGGGAGAACAGGGATGGGAGGCGTGGTTTCTGGTAGAAGTGGCTGGGAGAGAACAAGGATGGGAGCGTGGTTTCTGGTAGAAGTGGCTTGGAGAGAACAGGGATGGGAGCGAGGTTTCTGGTAGAAGTGGTTTGGAGAGAACAGGGATGGGAGGCGTGGTTTCTGGTAGAAGTGGCTTGGGGAGAACAGGGATGGGAGGCGTGGTTCCTGGGAGAAGTGGCTTGGAGAAAACAGTGATGGGAGGCGTGGTTCCTGGGAGAAGAGGCAGGGGTCAATCAGCACCAAGACGGACACAGGACACGGCATGAGGCTGGGGAGCTAGCCAGGGATAGAGACATTTTTCGTTGGACTGTAATGAGAGCGACGTTCTGCAAGGGATCTGCTACATGATGATTATGGAGTGTATTCACTTTGTCAACTTTTACTAAATATAGAGAATGGAAGACTAGGAAAGAAATAGAAACGAGAATACAGAAAGAAAAACAAATCAACTATCAAATAGCACCTACCCAAAAACATCCAAATATAAAAATACATTAAAAAAAGTTTATGGATGCTTTACTCCTCCCAATGCCGTATTGCTAATGCCAGACATGGACAGCCCTAGAAACACACGGGTGTAGAACCACATCGTAATAAGAAGGACAAATAAGAAACCAAGAAGACATGTAAGATAGCATATATTTGTGACTTTTTAGAACAGCAATGAATTTAATGGTTATACCATTTCATTTAGACAGTAAGGAACAAGATCAACCAGCGGCTACAGTGTTGTACATGAGAACATCGGGGTACAAGGCGAGAGAACGACCCAAGAAGAGTTGGCTAGATGAAGTAAAAGAGACTGAAGAAATCAAGTATGAGGTTATTACAAATAACAAGACAAGTGAAATACAGAAACATTACACCTGCCTCCTCATGGCAAAAATAGTAACACGAAAGAAGAAGGAGAAGCCGACTAAATATAGCGATTATGTGTATAAAGCTTTATGGAAATTCTAAACCTTAGGGAAATTCAAAACTTTAGGGAAAAACCAAGTCTATTTATTTCTAATTGTCTGCTTATTCCCGATTTCTTGACACCGTGAGAGTTGAGTGCCGTCATCCTTATAAACAACGTAACGGCGTACGTTGTGCGTAATAGTATAATCAATATCACGCTGTTCGCCTTTACTTTCCAGAATATTTCATGTACCTATTTTTTAAAAAAAATAAAGACTGCATTGATCTGAGAGCCCAGATTAATGGGGGGGGGGGGGGGGGGGAAAGAATTCCTAGACTTTAAGGATATTCGAAAACTTGACCCCTGGGCCAGCAGGCTACCGCCCCACCCCACTTCCAAATGTTGTATGTTAGTCAAATACAATAAGAACTACAATAAATGCTGCTCCCTGAGGAGCGGCTGGATGAGTGGCTAGAATGTCGAATTCTCCTTCGGGAGACCCGGGTTCGAATCCTTGGTAAGGTGTGGATATTTTTCTGTCCGGGGCAAAAAGAAAAATCTAACCTGCACAGTTCGCGGTGACTGCACTAGCCAAGCGGCCATAATTTTCCTCATGCTCAAGACTCCCCCCGCCATACACCGCACCGCACCCCCCCCCCCCCCCCCCCCCCCACCCCCCCCCCCCCCCCCGCCATACACCGGAAGGTACTATACAGGCAGTAAATGACAATTCGACAGTTGACAGTCTTCACTGAAATTGTTTCAATGGATACAACCACTATATTTAATTAGTTCTGTGTGTTCGTTATGTGTTCGTTATGACTGAGCTACCGTACAACAGTAGACGGTACTACCTGGTTTCTGTTAGCGCCGAACGTTGGGCGGCGATTACCAAACCCGACACCCCACATTGTGCCAACGGCTTCGGGCGGAAGAGTGCAATTGGGAGGGTACAAGCCTTACCCTGGTGCGAGGAAATGCAAGCTAAAGACAAAATTGTCAGGGCAGGGCAGACCAGGCTCTAAGCCTTGGTTGGCGACTGGTCTAGGATCGAAGCTCCGACAGGCGGACAGTTAGAGCATTGCTTTGCTGATCTGGCAGCTTCTGCAGCTTGTCTTGTTCCAGATGTAGGGGTGTTACCTTTCCTCTGGAGTGAACTAGGCAGGCCGAGAGAGGGATCATGCTGCATGGGCAACACATGATCTCTATATTTTAGCCCAGGCTTTGTGCTATGGAGAGGCAATAACTCCATCCCTGGTATTAACTGGTCTCGGAATCAAAGCGAGAGGCAACTGTTACGGGTTATAAGTCCTTGTCAGTTGGCGTAGACATGGGGCGCCACGCGTTGCCTCTGACGGTGGGAGACACCTATAGGTGTCACTGATCAGCTACCGCCCGCCTCAAGCTGGGCAGCCCCCAGCCAATTGGGTGCTGATCCGCCACAGCCTGCCTGCTTCAATGGGTGCTTGGGGCTAGGACAAAATCTGAATCGCAGGCTGTAAAACCAATGCACCAGGTACAAACAAAAATAAAAATAGAAACCTCAAGCTACGGCTTGCAACCTGGAATGTGAGAACCATGTGTCCAGGATTTTCCACTGACTTGACCAATATTGACAATGTGAGAAAAACGGCTGTGATTGATGCCGAACTCAATCGTCTTAACATTGATATTGCTGGCCTGCAGGAGACTCGCCTCGCTGAGGAAGGGTTACTCAGGGAAAACAACTACACCTTTTTCTGGAAGGGTAAAGGGCAGGCAGAAAAAAGGCAACACGGTGTGGGCTTTGCAGTGAAGAATTCGCTACTGGGAATGATTGAAATTCCAGCAGGAGGAAATGAAAGACTATTATCCCTGCGCTTGGCAACCTCTTGTGGGTTTGCCACCATTATTACTGCATATGCACCGACACTCGATTCCTCTGAAGATGTGAAGGATTCGTTCTATGAGGAGTTAGACTCCGTGATCAAGGCAGTTCCAAAATCTGACTACATTTATATGCTCGGTGATTTCAATGCTCGTGTGGGCAAGGACTCGAGTTCATGGCCAGTGTCCCTTGGAAAATACAACATCGGTCGCATGAATGAAAATGGGCAAAGACTGCTGGAGCATTGCACCAGTAATGACCTATGTATTACAAACTCTTTTTTTAAAACAAAAGAGATGCATAAGGTCACATGGAAACATCCAAGATCCGGCCATTGGCACCAGCTGGACTTCATCATCACACGGAGACAACATCTGAACCATATATCAGTGACTCGTAGTTACCACAGTGCTGACTGTGATACAGATCATTCTTTGGTTGTTGCAAGAGTTAGACTGAGACCAAAGAGAATCTACACAGCTAAACACAAATCTAGCCCCAGGATTAATATTATTAACACTCATGATCCTGAAAAGTGCTTTCAGTTTCAACAGCAACTTGAAGAAGCTTTCACTGATACACCAGAAAATTGTACAGTAAATGAAAAGTGGGGTCAAATTAAGGAAACTCTTTATAAAACTGCCTTAGGGGTTTACGGCACTGTGGATCATAAGAGGCAGGACTGGTTTGCGGCCAACAGCGAGACTCTGCAGCCCTTGATTGATAAGAAGAAGAAAGCTCTCTTAAGAAACAAGGAAAGACCAACGCGTAACACTCTGAGTGAGCTAAGGCAAGCTAGGAAGGATGTGCAAAAGGCTGCCAGGCAGTGTGCAAATGATTATTGGATCAAGTTATGTGAGTCCATTCAAATCGCAAGTGATAAGGGAGACATAAGAAGCATGTATGAAGGAATAAAGAAAGCCTGTGGTCCAGTGATCAAAAGAAGTGCACCGCTGAAAACCTTGACTGGAGAAGTCATCACTGATAAGAAACAGCAGATGGACAGATGGGTCGAGCACTATTTAGAGCTTTACTAAAGTGAGACCAAGCTAGCGGATGATGCCCTCAACGCCATAGAGGCCCTGCCAACTCTTGACCACCTGGACACACTTCCCACTATAATAGAAGTTAAGTGTGCTATAAATGAGCTTGCATCTGGCAAGGCTCCAGGTAAGGATGGGATTCCAATAGAGGTGATCACGAGTGGGCAAGACACCCTCGCTCTACAGATCCACCAGCTAATAGAGCTATGCTGGCGAGAAGGACAAGTCTCACAGGATTTCAAAGATTCAAACATCATAACGCTGTACAAGAACAAGGGAGATCGGAGCGACTGCAACAACTATAGGGGTATCTCACTTCTGTGTATTGTTGTGTATTACCACCATCATGTGCCATGCCAACAGGCGTGAACAGCCATGCTTCGCCATCTCGAACCAGAGTCGTGGATCAGCTATGTGTTCTAGTCTCGACCATACCACGTGGTCAAGCTATCCAGGTATCTACTTCTCTTACTTCCTCTTGTTCTTTTCCTTTATTCTTGCTAGTTGTCACCAAGTTCTCCAATTTATTTCTTCTCACAACGTATCCAAACAACTGTGACTGTTTTATTTCTCTAAACACGGTACAGTTTTCCTTTGTTTCTTGTAGGACTTGGTCATTGGTTGTTTTCTATGTTTGCCCATGGTACTTTTTACTTTTCTTTACTCAGAAACCATTTTCCACAACCATTATGTGTATTAGTGAATAATAACCGCATCCACCAAATGCTGCAGACCCTGGTTATTGTCTGCCATCAATAATGTGTCATCCTCAGATCTAATTTTAACGATGTTAGCCTATATCCCCTAATGGTGATTCCTCTCATATCGTCTAAATTTCTCATAATATTTTCAATGTATATTGAAAAATATTCTGGAAACATTGCAAATCCTCTCACACGCCTCACTTTGTAGGCTGATATTGACCTAACGTATTATAAATCATTATAGCAACGTGTTTCCAATGTATGTTTTAACAAGTCTAAGATCTTTCCCGTCAATGTGTACACCTGCAAGCATCTTTTACACATTGACACATGTTACCTTATCGAAAACATTTGTGTAGTCGATGAAGCAAAGATATCAGTATTTGTGTCTACATCTAAGTTCTCTAATCAGTTTACAGCTTTCATTTATTTCTTGTAGGACTTGGTCATTGTTTTTTACTGTCTGTCCATGGTATTCATTACATTTTCATATGATTCGCGCCCGTGTGTTGCCGGTGCCCATTCGGGGGAGTAAAGAATAGTAACTCTGTTGCCTACCATGCATGTCGTAAGAGGCGACTAAGGCGGCTATGGTTCCGTCGCCCTGCTACTGAGTGAGTGCGTGGCGCGACACTGTGAGCTGTGAATTTCACGTCGAATGCTTTTGCATCTGTCCGCGGTTGTTTGTAGCGTGAACTGCATGTTCGGAATGATGGCGGCCGGCTGTTACTGGATTGACTGGTTTGCCTTTTCGATTCATGAGTTCATTTTCAAGAGACTCCTGGGAGTCGTCACTGCAGCTACGGAGTTCGTGCTTTGTGCGGCGCTTTCGGAAAGAGACCGAACCATATGGGATGAAACCCGGGTCAATGAAGTCTTTTTCGTGGAGGACTTTTGCGTTGGCATTCTGACACCGGTATTATGCACAGTGTGCCTGCGAGGGCTGTTGGCTTGCTGATACTCCTGTCTATTACATTGTTCACATAGGGCAGTGAGGAGCGTTTTGTGTGATATTCACTGGCACAGGAACAGAGCAATATGGGGACGACCCGTTGCCGTGAAGATGGAACCGCGATTAAACTAAAACTAAACTTCATATGATTCGTCAAAACACAGTATGCTATCTACGTTTCAAAAGGCTACCTTCACCATGACGATGCTTGTTCTAAACGCTTCAAGGCATCTCCTTGCAGATGTTATGACTGTACCGAGATAATTGTACTGATTCACTCATTTAAGCATATTTATATTTACCCGTACTATTCTCTCTCTTCTATCTGTCTTTCTTTATAACTGTCTCCCTCTTTCTCTCTCTATCTACAATTTATCTCTCTCTCTCTTTATCTTTCTCTCTATGCGCGTCTTTCTCTCTGTGGCTGTCTTTCTCTCTCTCTCCACCTTTCTCTCTCTTTTGATATCGTTGTCTCTCTTTCTTTGTACGTGTGTAATTTGACTATTCTCTCCTTGTATGGTATTGTCTGTGCGAGAAGGCGTACAGTTGTTAACTTAACATCAAATGACTCACTCAATTAAACATAATAAGAGTTTGTGATGATAAAAGCAAGGCGAAAGCTGCCAAGTCATGTGACTTTATAAATTTGTTTAAACCATAAAGTAGTAACCTTTAACATAGAAAACCGGAAGTAGTTAAGTTTCTTAGAGCGGGAAATTTGAAAAATTATGTGCTAGAAAATTGCGTCACCAGCCAACGTCACATAAGAACAAAGTATGAAAAAAAAGTGAAATGCTGGCACCTCATTTACGTGGGCAAATTCGCCTTGTATACTACTTCTACCATGTAAACTATGGAAAGAGGGAATAGCAGAATCCATGGGAATCTCGATACATGAAACCAATAAACTGGCACTTTTCCGTTGTTTATACTTCACCTCAACACCGCAAGGTGCAAGAGGAACAAGTTGAGATGAGATAAGATGGACACTAATAGAAAGTTAAAATAGAGACACAGAAAGACATATATTTGTGCTTTATAGATTATACTAAGGTATTTGATACAATATAACACGATGAACTGATTAAAATGTTGGAAGATATTAACATTGATGGGAAAGATCTCTGAATAATAATGAATATTTACTGGAATCAAGTAGCAGCAATTAAAATGGAAAATAAAGAGGACACTTATGAACAAATAAAGCTAAGATGTGTCTTGTCACCATGTCTCTCCTCCCTCTAAAGCGAAATAATATTGAGACAGATCAGAGAGAAGTCATGAATACTAGTTGGAGGTTATAATATAAACAATATACACTATGCAGATGACACAGTATTGGTGGCGGATAATGCAAAAAATCTACAACAGTTGTTGGACATTGTAGTAACAGAGAGTGCAAAGAAAGGACTCTCCTTGAATATCAAGAAAACAGTAACAATGGTGATATCAAAGAAAAAGTTGACATCAAAATGTGAAATGGAAATAGAAGGATCAATTCTTAACCAAGTGGATAATTTTAAATGCCTAGTGGTATTTTTAAGAACAGACGGAAGATGCATAACTGAGAGTAAGAAGAGAATATGCCAAGCAAAAGCTGCATTTCAGAAAATAAATAGTATCTTTTGCAATAAGTCACTATCACTGAATGTAACAAAGAGAGTGCTGAAGTACTTTAATCTGGTTTGCTGTATGGCAGTGAATCTTGGAATGTAAATGAACAAATTAGGTAGAACTTGGGAGCAACAGAGATGTGGTTCCTGAGAAGAATGTTGCGAATTCCTTTGACTGCCAGAGTAACTAGTAACAACTGCCTAAAATAGGCTAATGAAACATTATATACAACAATAATAAATAGATAAACAGCTTTCTTTAGTCATGTGATGAGAAGAGAGGCACTGGAGAACATCGTGACAACGGGAAAGATCGAGGGGAACAGAGGCAGAGGCAGACAAACAGAACGATGCTGGATGCATTGAGACGGTGGCATGGAGGAATATCATCAGCAGAGTTGATCCAGAAAACCAAAGACCGAGATCTGTGGAGTCATGAGCGCCTACGCCAGATGGCAGGGCGCTTGATGATGATGACGATGACAGCAAATATTCTTTAAAACAAAAAAAAAAACACTAATTCTAATTCTAGAATGGAAATTTTCAAATTATCTTGATCAATCCAACATTACCAAACATACATCTTTCATTATTTACGTAATGTGATAAACGTTATAAGGTACTTCAATTTTAATTCACCGCAACAAAGAAGAATCCCTTCGAGCCTCATTTGCAACCGTCCGGCAATTATTTTCCGGTTTAATGTTCGGTGGACTGCTAGACCGATCGATGGATGTTTTTTTTAAAGTTTTGGGCCCATAGGGCCCTCACTGTCGTTGACAGTGCTTTTGGGGGGGGGGGGAGGATCTGAGCACCCATGGACATGTCCGGAGTGCAATGAAGATACCCCAACTGATAACTGATAACTGATAACTGAATCCTATTAGTTAGTTATTTATAGAACGGGAATTTCCAAATTATCTTGATCAATCGGAAATCCCAATCATACATCTTTCATTATTTATAAAATGTAATAAACGTTATGATTCTATTAATCACATTTGTGATTTTCTTGGAAAAGGAAATTATAAAGAATGAAACGAATTTCCAAATTATTTGGATCTATCCGATATTATAAGTTATAATCCTATTAGTATTAGTCAGTCTATCATAGAACGGGAATTTCCAAATTATCTTGATCAATCGGAAATTCCAATCATACATCTTTCATTATTTATAAAATGTAATAAACGTTATGATTCTGTTAATCACTGTTAATCAATTTGTGTTTTTCTTGGAAAAGGAAGTTATGAAGTTTGAAACGAATTTCCAAATTATTTGGATCAATCCGACATTAGACATGTTTGTGTTGTTCAGAGAAGGGAAATAGACGTTATCGTCATGTAAGATCGAAACCTCGGATATTTGGCAATGTGTTAAAAGGTATTTATTATTCAGTCAATCAATCATATGTCGTCTCCACAACGAAGGTTGTCTGCAATAAATCTCAAACATATACATAGTATTACTTTATGAATGTCTCTCGAATATATTGTGCATTCTGTCAAGACTGCTTGCTGTTCGTCGATCTCCTGATGTTATCTTGCCTTCAATCTTATCATCCAGTATAATTTTTATAAAAGCGTTATGTCTTTTAATGTAACCGAAATATTTCCGTTGCCTCTATTTTATTTCTTTCGTCAACTCTCTTTTCATTCCCAGTGTTTCTAGAACGTCTGTACTTATTTTTGTTTCCATGAAATACGACATATTTTACTGTATATCGATATCTCTAGGGCGTTTATTCCACTTTGTAATTGCATGTTCATTGTCCAGGCTTCGGCGCCATATAATAGTAATAGTATTGAATATACATAACATTTGACAATTCTCATTTGTAATGCGTTGTTAATCTCTCTAGATGTTAATATTGATTTCACATTGTTGGAAATGTTTTTGACCATTCTTATTCTCTTTTTGATTTCTGACTTCTGCCATCTGTTATTACATGTCCAAAATAGGAGAAATTGTTTGCGTGTTCTAGTATCTCCCTATTTACTGTGATGTTCATTGATGGTCTCTACTTTAGACTGCTAATTATCATAGTTTTCGTTTTTGGAATGTTAATATCTTAGCCGCATTCTGCACTATGCCTGTTAACTTGTTCCTCTAAGTTGTGTAACTCTTGCTCGCATTTTGCTAGGAACACTGAATCATCAGCATACTTCAGATTGTTTATGATTCTTCCATTGATGCTAAGTCTAGGCAGTTCTCCACCTTGTTAAAAATACTTTCTATGCATAAGTTGAAGAGGCTTGGGGAGAAAACACATCCCTGCCGTACTTCTTTTTTTGTATCTATGGAGATGAGTTTCATTATTACTTTTCTTAACAAATATTATATTAGTTTGACCGATTTTCCCACTGTGATTTCTCTTCATCTAGCTCGATGGTATGTTGATGTATGTGAGCATACGTGCTAGCGAAGTTGATAGCGGACCGTGCTGATAATGTCACGAGCACGGTCGGTCAGGGATTCCACGCCTGGGACCGTCGCCTGCGAAAGCCAGGAAAATTTTAGCCATCTATTCCTCCTTGCTCTCAAAATGTGATGGCGCTATCACATACATCACAGACCAGTATCAGCAAACTGCTTCCAGACGTAACTGATTCAGTGCCAAATGTGACCTCTCATTTGGATAAAAGGACGATATATCCTCAAACTAGGTTCATCGTGTTATTTGTTTTGTTTCGTGGTATCTTCCGCAATTTCAATGCTGCGGAATTCACATTATAATACTCGTTAATTTAATTGTGTACCTTGTTTGATTTAAATCTACTGTTTGTTTGGCACTGAATCAGTTAAAGGGGGAAAGAAGGTGTGCGTGCTCGAAGAAGGGAATCAGGATCCACACTAGTTCCTTCTTTGATTTTAGGACGGGAGAAAAGTCCCTGCATAAATCTCGCTTCGATAGATGCTAGCCCTTGTTAGGGCCCAGCCACCTTGAAAGTAATTTAATTATCTCTTTGGCTCATGCTCCTTTTACCCTCTTTATTCAGTGTCGATAATTCACATGTATACAATAGTGTGGGCGGTATGTAACATCTCAGATTCATTTTTATTTCCACGTATAGAGATAAGTAAAACAAGACTGTCTTTTTTTTTTTTTTTTTAAAAATCTTATGGCATACTGCCTCTGTTTGATTATTCTGCATGTTATCTCTATATTGTTGTTGTTGTTTTTAAATTGTCATGTGTTTTTATCATTGACTCTACATATTTAAAACTTTTCTATTTATTTCGGTGTTCTCATATTTGCTGGTACACTTTGTTGCCTTATTATTTTCTTGATGGTGATCATAACTATTGTTTTTGTGTTTAGTTTTTATCCCTTATTTCCATTTTATGTGGTTACGACGTGAATCAATTCTTGCAGTTCATGTTCATTTCTTCCTGTAAGTACTATGACATCAGAGTAATCCAGATGATTTATATTTTAATTTTCAACTTTCACAACTGGTTTATCACTTAAAGATCTTCTTGAAATCTAGCAATACGGAGAAAAGAACAGGCTGGAGAAGGTAATCACTAATGGCACCACTGTTTTATTTGATCCGCACCAATGTAACCGTTGCTAAAGATAAAAGCTGTCTGCTTCCTATATTTCCTATAACCCTTTAACACTTGTCCCTTCCATATCTGTGATATCTCGTAAGGTTTCCAATATTTTCATTACCGTTGACAATTTCCTAACTACGATGGTGTGTAAGAGGTAAGAGGAAATGAACAATCTGATAGGCTTGCGAGCCGGGATACTGTAGGCAGCGGATGAGCGGATGGTCTGGCTGATACTGATACAGTGAAAGCTCCCAGAGAGGCAGGGTAACTAAATGAATCAAGTGATGACTGTACATTTGCAAACTTGACCAAACTGGAGGAACATAAAGTCAACAGGAGTGAAGCCAGGCAAGAGCGATGTGCAGGTAATCAAAAAGAGTGGCCAACATACTCGGAATTCGTGTGATCGACCGCTGAGGAAGATAGTGAGGAGGGGATCCGAACACATGGACTAAACGGTTCGATGAATGTCTTCTTATTATTTTACCGTTTATTCCCCAATTGGAGCATAGGCCTTCAGTCAACCAAATGGTTCGATGTGTAGTGAGGCTGTAATTAACTAACGTTCTAAATCTATACTTGACAAATATGCATTTGTAATTAATGTGTGTTAAAAAACAAATCTATTTACTTCAGATGAAACAACTCTTTACTTCAGATGAAACAACTGATACACAGGAAATAAATGAACTTCTATTTGCAGACTCAGTGCCTGTTTTACAGCGACGAGAGCAGACTGCAAAATCATATTAATAATCTCAGTTCAACATGCAGCAGTTACAATATGAGTATAAATACAGCCAAAACCGAAGTAATGCAAGCTAGCAGATCGCCTGGTCCACTAAGTATACATATAAATAGCACATCTCTGAGACAAGTTAAAAAATTCAAATATCTTGGAAGTATGATCACAGAAGATGGAAGATTGGACAGAGAAATCGAAATCAGATGTTAAAAAGCTAGTGCACTTATATTCCAACTATCACATATACTGAAACATCAAAATATACCCACGTCCGCAAAATGACTGATAATAAACAGCATATTCACACCAGCACTATGCTACCTATCTCAAAGTTGGACATTATCCAAATCACCTGAGGAGAGCTGCCAACTTAACAATCCGAGACCGAGTAAGAAATGCTACTATCAGACAGACTGTGGGATCAACACCTTGTGCCACATTTATTGAAAGACAGAAGATCAAGTGGTTTGGCCATGTCGTTAGGATGCAACATCAGCAACTACCATCACTGGCCTTACATCAAAGATCATCTGCGACGAGACCACGAGGACGTCCAAGAAGAAAATGGATTGACGACATCAGAGACATTGTACAACCACACGGAATGACACTATCCAGTGCCGTCCACCGGGCGCTGGAACGCAAATTATTCCTCCCCACGACGCTTGACGGCAGAAGTGGAAGATGATGATGATGATGATGATGACACTTTCGCAAAATCAACACCTGCGAGATGAGATGCCTGAAGAGAGCTGCCAAGTTAACAATCCGAGAACGAGTAAAAAGTGCTGTTATTAGACGGACAGTGGAATCAACACCTTGTGCCACATTTATTGAAAGACAGAAGATCAAGTGGTTTGGCCATGTCGTTAGAATGCAACACCAGCAACTACCATCACTGGCCTTACATCAAAGATCATCTGCGACGAGACCACGAGGACGCCCAAGAAGAAAATGGATTGACGACATCAAAGACATTGTACAATCACACGGAATGACACTATCCAGAGCCGCTCATTGGTCGCTGGAGCGCAAATTATTCCACCCCACGCCGCTTGACGGCAGAAGTGGAAGATGATAATGAAAAAAACAAACATCCTGTAACTTTAACCTGCTGGGGGTTTGTGAAGTATAGGGACCATCACATTTTGTAGACACGGTGGAATAGGTTGCCAATCTTTCCCTCGCTTAACGAGCGACGAGAGTTGACACTGAACCCTCGTCTGACTGCGTTCATGCCATTGACAGCGTAACTTTCTATCAGTTACACCAACGCGCACACTAAAGATAGTTTTAATGATCAGGAATAGTTTTCCAGGAATACGAACATGAAATTCGCGAATACGCTGTTTGTTTTAAAGATACTAATGTGAATGGGGAGTTAACTGGGTTGGTGGCTTTACGTTCTCTACAGTTAGAGACGCAGTTTATTTATCTATTTCTTATAGACCATGGTAGTGATTTAGCAATCTGCAGTCGAAAACACACACACACACACACACACACACCACGCGCGCACTCCCACGCGTCATTTAAATGTAATCGGGGACATCCGTTTCGATATCATCATCATCAAGTGCCGTGCCGACTGGCGTAGGCGTTTATGGCTCTTCACAGATCTCTGTCTTTGGTTTTCTAGATCAACTCTGCCGTTGATATTCCTCCGCGCCACCGTCGCAATCCATCCAGCATCATTTCTCTTGGTTTGCCTCTGCCTCTCTTCCCCTCGATCTTCCCAGTCGTCACGATGTTCTCCAATGCCTCTCTTCTCATCACATGACCAAAAAACGTTGTTTGCCTCTTTCTTATTGTTGTATACAATGTTCTAGCTTCACAAGCCTCTTTCAGGCAGTCGTTGTTAGTTACTTTGGCAGTCCAAGGAATTCGCAAGATTCGTCTCAGGAACCAAATCTCTGTTGCTTCCAATCTCTTCCTAATTTGTTCATTTACATTCCAAGATTCACAGCCATACAGCAAAACAGGTTCTATATAGCATCTTAGCACTCTCTTACATTCAATGATATTGACTTACTGCATAAGACATTCTTCATTTTTTTTAAATGCAGCCTTTTGCTTGCCTTATTCTGCTTTTAATCTCTTTTGTGAATCTTCCATCTGATGTTATAAATGTCCCTAGGTATGTAAAACTATCCACTTGGTGAAGAATTTTCCCTTCTATCTCTATTTCATATTTGGGTGTCACCTGTTTCTTTGATAACACCATTGTTACTGTTTTCTTGATATCCAAGGAGAGACCTTTCTTTGCACTTTCTGTTACTACAATGTCCAACAGTGGAAATACGTCACACGAATACAGGTGTGAAGGTCCGTAGAGTTATTATCATATTTATGGGGAGCCTGGGGTGTCAGGCATTGGTAGTACCATTGGCAAGAATGAATGTATGCCCTTTTCAGGGCCCATTCCCCACTGGTCCAAGCCTGACATCCAGCTCACGCTTGTGGCTCCTAGTAGCTGTTATAGTGTGTGTGTTTTGTTTTGCCTCAATATAAAATTCAATATCTCAGTAACCAACTGAGGGAAAATGATGAGATTTAGTATATAACCTTATCATTATGTCCACCCAACAACAAAATTTTTGTTTGGAGATTTTACAGCAGATTGCAAAGTTTGATTATATGCGGTATATAAATTACGAGTTAGAGATTACGTCCGTCATTTTAACAGTATTACAGCTTCACCAAGACACATCCCTGCATTTTAAAAAATTTTCACGTGATTTCCGTTTTGAAACAAACAGCGCGAAGATTCAGAGGTGTCTCCAAATGGGGGTTCTTTCATGAAACGTGATTATATAAATAAACTAGCTGACAAGGCCCGGCTTCTGGCGGGGATCTATCTATCTATCTATCTACCTACCTACCTGCCTGCCTGCCTACCGGCCGACCGACCGATATCTATCTATCTATCTATCTATCTAATCTATCTGTCTGTCTGCCTGCTTGCCTGCCTGCCGGCCGGCCGACCCACCGACCGACCGACCAGCCGACGGACCGGCCCACCGACCGACCGACCCACCCAGTCAGCCAGCCAGCCATCCACCCACCCACCTACCTTTCTGCCTACCTACCTACCTACCTACCTTTTTGTCTGTCTGTCTGTCCGCGCTATTAAATATTGATAAAAGTTACTGGAAAAAACGTCAGGACCATGTGTTGAAAGAGGAAGAGGTCTATTGGAGAAAGGATGGATTGAATTTTATGCAACCGAGAGCAATCATCAACCTACTGGAATCGTCCGACACAGATTAAGGTCTGAGCAGATCGCAGACCTTAATCTACGTACACACTTACTGGGATATTTTTGCTCCAACTATTCAAACGAATTGCAGGCCCTAAACATTACAGCATCAGCATCAGCTGAAGAAACAAGAAGGAAATGAAAAATAAGGTGAGAAATATATTCCTTCTACTTTCCTGTTAATTTACAAATTATTTACCCCGTGCCTCTGTAAATTCTCTGTCTTTACTAATATTACACATTGCACCCCTCTCGGGATTCTCCGTGGTGAAGTGGTCAAGCCGTCTGACTCCGGCTCCGAAGGTTGTATGTTCGATTCCGGGCCGCGTCCTTCATTTCACGAGTGCATTTTTTCGGAGACTCCCGAGGGTCGTCGCTGGAGCTACGGAGTTCGTGCTTTGTGCGACGCTTTCCGCGCTGCGGAAAGAAACTGAGCCATATGGGATAAAGACCCAGTGCAATGCAGCCGACCCTGTCGATTTTAAGCTAGTTCTTTCATTGCACCCACTCCCATACGAATCCGGATACGCCTTTGTGTGTCATCAGAATTGACAGGTCTCCCATTACCGTAAAAATAACTTTGTTAGCAAGAAATCACTAGTTGTTCAGCAAAACATCAAAGGGATGTTGCCGCTTTCAGTGATTTAAGTTGTTTTTGTACCTATCAAAGACATATTCCTTGGGTGGGGGTAATTATAAGACGGCTGGAAAAATTTCATACCGATGCAACAGACAGTTTTCAAAATAATTGATCGTGAATGAAGGCAAACAAATGTGGACATACTATAGCATGTGAGAGCGGCCACCCCAGGGACAATATCTTTGAAAGGCTGGCTAATCCAGATATGGGTAGCCGATTCGGCGTCAAACCAATCGGTGAACTAGGGTATGCCTACCCAGCATGTGAAGACAGGATTCGGCACACTGCGCGGAAGAAATCATTGATGATTCAACGGGCAAGAAGTCGTTTACCTGTAAAGCTTTGTGGAACGCAATGAGCACGGCAAGTGACGTAGAGCGCCCTGGTCATACACTGCACATGCATACGTCTCAGTCATCTTGACTTGTCTTGCCACTGGACTCAGATGGACTCAGGCGAGAGAGTGAATTGCGCAACTCTTCCTCACTTTAATCCAATTCATCGCGCACGTCATTCTTCATTCAACGAACTTCATATATCATCATCAAGACCTGTTGCGATGGGTGAGCCGCGAAGCTGCAGGCGTGGGAACGCTGGCTGTCGTAGTCACAGACCTGCACACAGGCGGCTCAGGCCATATGGTCGTCTTCTACTTACCGGAACAACAGTGGGATTCGGCAGCCCCTGAGTGACTGAGCAGCCCTCTATAGGAAAGCACTGCTCACCTCCATAGCACAGAGGAAGGGGCTAGAAAAGGTGTCCTAAACATTATCTGTTCCATCATTACCTAACCAGCTAGCCGCGGTTGGTTATACTGCGGTTGACATACAAACAAAGTAAAAACAGGCACAGCTAAAAAAGCAAACCATATTCCCTTGGCAATCGAAACTTGGATTGATAGAGACGGCGCGTCGAGCCCAGAGAGACGAACAGCACTGATTGGGAGAGAGCTGGGCAGGTACAACATCGACATTGCAGCCTTGAGCGAGACACGACTTGCAGAAGAAGACCAAATCTGTGAAGTCGGTGCCGCTACACACTTTTCTGGAGTGGATGGAAGAGCGAGGAAAGCCGCCAGTCCAATGTGGGATTTGCCATTAAGTAGGCCCTGGTTGGCAAACTAGCTGGATTTCCGAAGGCTATAAACGGCAGGCGTATGACTAATTACGTTACTCCTGTTGAACGGAAGGAAGCACGCAGCCATCATAAGTGTCTACCCACCAACCATGACCAATGAAGATGACGTCAAGAATAAATTCTATGAGGACTGTCATAAGTCGGAGTGCTCCACCGGCTAGATGAAAATATTATTCACTGGCGAGCAACCCTAAATAGTCAGAAACTGACTAGGGACAAAATCTATATGGCTGAACTACAGATTAAGCCCTGAATATCCAACGTACAGCTCCAAGTGGCTCGTTACAAAATGAAATGAACTGTGCTGAATATTCGCCAAGGAATGGGAAAGAGAAGGTTAGCTAAGATAGATGTTTAAGTCTAAATATATTAGTATAGACGACTATCTCAGTACAGGTTTTCTCCCTGACTGCTCCTTTCCTTGGTGTGTAAGTGAACCCCCACCAATGTACACAACAACACGTATGCACAATTGGAATTAAAATATAACGAGAGAACTATGAGTTACAAGACTACAACATTTATTTACTAATCATAGACATCTGATGGTCTTCAATATGGGGATGATGAAATCATATAACATATTGTGATGAGAAACATTACGCAACTTTACTTGTTACTTCATCTATCTGGAACTGTGGTCCATATCCCCACTCTCCAGTAGACTCAAAAAAGAAACAGCTTGCCGGTATTCTGACGATCCTGTCAGTCCTGACACTCCTAGTCTTCACTCGTCCTTGAGATCTACAACATAGGTGCTCCTTGTGAGAGCTTGAAAGAAAGTCAAGAATGTGTTATATCAGTTCTACATCAGCGCAATCCTAATTAAAACATATCATAACACAAACATATACAATGACCAGTCTGGCCAAGTTTATCTTCCAGCTCTACTGCGTTCATCATCCTCCTTCTCCCTACTGTCTTTAGTCTGGGACGGGCTTTTCAATTGTCTCACACGCCTGTAATGATTACATTTCTGCCGCCCCATGTCCATGTCGCTAATACAGAAATTCTGTGTCATACAGCCGCTCCGTCCAAAGTTGGGTTAGCAGCTCACAGGGTCGGTAATGGTATTATAATAATGCCTGATCATCCGGGCTTACAAGCCGGGACCAGTAGCTGTGCCAGACTTCCGTGAATTACCCTCCACCATATGATGAAAAACGTTTAGCACCATATACCCTATAACACTTGTGGGTAATGTCTGTACCATTACACCTCTGCTACAAATGCAATCGATGGTTAGTGTGCCAATGCGCACACCATAATATAACACTTCATATTGGTAGGCTTGCATATGACAAATCAATATACCAGACATGAAATACCCATAAAACATTAATTAAACTAGACATATTATGATACTTTAACATAATAGCATAATGCACTAGTTATTTTGTAGGTATACGAAATGAGACGTATATACACAAAAAGAATATGTACGAAGCATATTACTAGCATCGTATATTCATATGAAATTACACATACATACATCCAACATATCCGTAAACATTATATTACTTCAAGATAGACATCTAATGATACTCAACATAATAGCATCAGGCATTATTAATGAGTACTAATATTGTATAGCTACAAAATGAGATATACAACAAGTCTAATTGAAGTGACCACACAGACCAGCCATATGTGCTGAGCTGCCCAGTTTAATCACCACTTAGTTACTGCTGTTGTTAGAATTAAGTAGTCGGTTGACTATATTCTGTATAACAAATGCACACACCAAAAAGGAGACTAGTCTAGTTTAGAAAGAAATGGCAAGCATCTGCTACGACACCTCAATTATATCTAGACAAGACCTGCCTTCCATAAGTTTCTACTTCTCAGAAGAGTAGCACTTACAGCAGAATGATATTGAACACAGAACTGAAGAAGGAATAATTCACACTCCAGTACCCTACGACAATGATAGTTCTTGCAATAACCTAGATCAGATATAGACTGAAAGTCAGTAACTAAGAAATAACTTTTGTAGTGAAATCTAACATAATAATCATGCATATGACTACAGAACATTGAGATAGTTTCTACCTGTTCTGAAGTCAGACTTAATTTAAAGGGAAAAGGTCTAGCATGGGGTTTTTATACCTAGCCTAGCAGTAGACACTTATCTCCCAGGAATTCCATTCCTAAATTCTTCTTATCTCCTCCTGACATTAATTGCAATTATCTCCAAGTCTGTCCAGTCATAAAAATTCTTTCTGCATGCACACTAGCCTTCACACCTGTGGGTCTGACCATTATTAGCCCACTGAGTCTTAGTGATTTCACACCTTCCTGAGTCTGCCAGTCAGAGTGGACGGGGCTTGTTTACAACCCTGGGGCTATTATCTCCATCTGGCGTTAATTGCCTTTATTCAACCAATGGTCCAGTTCATTGTTGATTCAGCCAGGGTCTACCTGGAAGAGAAGGTGCCAATGTGTCTGTGTGGTGTCATAGCCCGTCTGGGTCAGCAGTTTTCCAAGGTGTAGACTAATTTAAATTATCTAGTTGTGTCCATCTCAAGTATCCCATTTTACTTGCCATCTGCAAGCTTACGTCATGGCTAGAGGCTTTTAGTGAATAATCTTACCTCACGACTAGATAGCCGTGGAGAAGCGTGATTAATTCATTCTTTCTCAATTTGGCCTCTCAAATTTGGAGACCGAGAAAAATATTCTGGGATGTTAAGGCGGCATTCCACGACAAGGACCTGCACAGTGTATTAAAATCTGTTTCCAAAGAAGACAAATTTATACTCTTTGGGGACTTCAATGCCAGAGTAGGCACGGACTCTTGGAGTGGAATTATTGGAAAGCACGGTTTTGGAAATTGTAATAGCAATGGACTCCTCCTTCTTTAGACATGTACCGAACACGATCTCCTGATCACCAACACAATTATCCGTCTTCCCTTGAGAAATAGGACATCATGGATGCACCCTCGCTCGAAACACTGGCACCTAATTGACTATGCCATTGTCAGGAGTGACAGACAAGATGTTCGGGTGACAAAATCCATGTGTGGTACCGAATGTTGGACAGATCATCGTCACATTGTGTCAAAAATAAACATACACACCAAACCACATGGCGTCCTCAAGGGGTAAAAGTGTACCCCCCCCCCCCCCCCCAAAAAAAAGTCACCCGCCTGTCGGACGTATTGGTTGGATCAACCCCAAAGAGACAGAGGACACACAAGTTTCTCGTTCCCAATGTGATCCTTCCGTTTAATTATGTTAACCTTTAACGGCTCAGTTGTTTGAGTCCATAAATAGAGCCTCAGAAAACCAAGGAATACCTCTATGAAAACAATTTAAAAGTTTTTCCCTTAATATCCAAAATATCCTTTTGGTGGTTCCTCGCCTCTCCTCTCTCAGTTAACCTAATTTTACCTAGGGTTGTTTTAATTTTAACTTGTTTTAATTTGTTTAACTAATTGACTATGACAAGTAAAAAATACACTCACGAGAGGAAATGACCTCTTTTTTCATCATTTATTAACTATACAGTTAGTAATGAACAGCAATGATTTTAAAACAATATTCAATACAATACATCTTCATGAAAAAAAAAAAAAACAGAAGTTCATTTACATTAAGATCTCTACACTTAATTATATATCTCCATCAGTGAAACTCCCCTCCCCATATGTGACCAATACTACAGGCTATTGTCCAATTTCGCAAATAATTTTCCTGCAGATCATATGTGGTAGTACATCTGAAACAGCAAAATTGGTCTGCACTTCCTTGTATTGACTTGTGGGTTATGGATTCCTGCTCCAAGCATTCACTGTGATATATGTTAAGCTTCAGCGTGTTGTTCTTTCCAGGTTGGTAGAATAGTTTAGTTGGCTCTGGGGTTTTCCATTTGTCAAGCAAATTATGCTAAAGAAAATTTACCTCTCCTCTAAGGGAAATTGAACTTTTGCAGATGGATAGGTTTCTGCCCCACTCTCTCACAGAGCTTCATTTAGCAAAGTTGCTTCTATCACAAAAGTCAGGTGCATCTAGAAGGGTCTAGCCACTACCTGAAATTTCAGCAATCAATATACATCTTATCACATCCTCAATATGACATTAGAAGTGAAATGTTGTAGACTCCTAAGAACACAACAAGTGAAATCAATAAAAGGAATCTTGTTCCTAGAGAAAAATAAACATAGGAGACAGATAGTCTTGGTGTTCTCAATTAGTTATCACCAACATAATTGGTTGCTCTCCATCCAATCTTCCATTATAAGGTGTTCAAGGTTTAGACTAGCAGATGTGCAGTTTCATCTTCACCTATGCCTGTCATCATGGTCTCCAGGTTGAGTAATACCTTGATTGATTTGGAATTTGACAGCTATGTTCATCATCCTCTTCTGTACCTGTTATTTTCTCTAATCTTCTTCCATTAAAGGAAAAGTGCCTCATACATTAAGGGGATTTAAAATCATCCCCCTTTGCAATGAGTATGTGCTTATAAACAATATAAGTACATCATGGTCTCAATTCTTGTATAGTATTCAGGTGCATTATTCTTAATTAAATGCTTCAAGGGAGAAGTTATCTTCCCTCCTCTTCTCATGGATGTAAGATAACTTTACCTCATTCATCACCATCATCATCATCATTGATATTACAATCATCATCATCATTCTCATCATTATCATTATACCATTATCATCATCATCATTGTTATTGCAATCATCATCCTCATTATCATTACAATCATCAGGACACTAGGCCATATGTTGTAACATGAGTGATATGAAATTCAAAGTGGGGTCTTGCTTAGAACACAAAAACAGATGATGGTAACATGAGTGATATATAATACAAAGTGGTGTCAAACGTTGGAGTGCACTGAATTATTAATTAGTGTATTGGTTATGCCGAACGCGTTCTCTTCTGATAGACAGGACATTACACATCAAAGTTGCCTTCTGTCATGAGATTTATTGCTAGCTTATACTGCTTCTTAGCATGTCACTTCTCTTCACTCATTCACCAGAAATCATTCTCATACTTGCATGTAAGATAAGTAATTATACTTATGTGATTTCCCAATGATAACTTTACATGTTTAACACCATTGACATCACAATGAGATCTCGATCATTCCACAATCATTCATCAGACACAATCATATCTGTATGGATGACAATTAAGCATATGTATGTGCTTTACAAATATTAATTCCACATGTTCATCATGATCTCTATAGAAATCTATTTGGCTCCCATGTGCTCATGAAAAAAAAAAAACTACTTGACTTCTCATGTGCTCATGTAAAAAAAAATCTACTTGACTATTACACATTACACTAATGTGTCTTACCTGTGTTTACACATTAAAAATAGTTTTCTTACCACTGCACTAAGTATTCTTAGCCTTCTAAATCTTAAGTTACTCATTAACTTCTAAATCACTGCTGATTTAGTTTAACTACTTAAGAAATAAAATGTACAACCTAGGTCTAATGCTTACACATTAAATTAAAATGTTTAACTGGGAGAAAAAGAAAACTCACTGTGGTTTATCCATGACTATGATAACTGAATATAATATTTAGTTTCTACTAAATTAATTTCTTAAGGACCAATCACGTGGTTTACAAAACATTGACTCACCGAATTCTTCTTGAAAAGATATCACTGACTAGCGTAATATAAAATATATTATTATGTTTACCTTTATTCATTTTGAATGGCTCCCACACCACATGTCAACACCAAGATTTCAGGTCCTAGATTTGGTTAGGTTTCCAAATACACTATTTGCTGGTTTGTTGGTCTTTTTTTTTCTCTCTCCACTTGATTTTCTATCTTGCCTTCGTATAAATTTTCGAGGCTACTATTTCCAACAGTCACAGTCGGCCTTCTTCTAGTGACGACGTGTTTGTGGTACGCACAATGAGGCCGTGAACCGGTCGTTGCTATTTTTATATTAGCTTTTCCCGTCCAAGTCTTTTGGCTATTACGTCGAAAATGAGTTTGTTATTGTAAAATTAGGATTTTAGAAGTGGGGAACAAACCAGCACTGTTGCGGTGGTAACCTTGAATGGTATTGTGGGGAATATTCACAGCGACGTTGGCGGCTTGCGAAAAAATATACCATACCGCCTAAACAGCAAACAATGCAGCTGTCGTTTGAAAATATGCTGGAAGACCACCTCAAGCCCAATGCTACAGCTAAACAGGATGCGGAGTGGAGAGCCCTAAAGGACATAATTTACAACACTGCTATGATGGATATCCAGGGTCCAGTCCCCCCGAAAGCATAAAGACTGGTTTGATGAACATTCCGAAGACATCAACCAATTGTTGCCCGAGAAACATCTTCTCCTCAAGGCATATTTGAATGACCAGAAATCAACATAAAAAAAAAAGAAAAAGATGCCTTCAATAACATTCAGAGAGTAGTGCAGCAGAAACTTCGGCCCATGCGGGACTCCTGGCTGAGCAGCAAAGCTGATGAAATTCAAGGCTTTGCTGACAGACATGATATGAAAAACTTTTACGACTCACTGAAAGCGGTCTATGGTCCTACATCACCAGGCGTAGTTCCCCTCCTCATTGCAGATGGGGGAACATTGGTCACCAATAAAGAAAGAAATCCTTCAGCGCTGGGCAGAGCATTTTAGCAACATCTCAAATGCGACCTCCTTCTTCGATGATGAAACCATCAACTGATTTCCTCAATGATACTCTTGATGACCTACCAACCATAGTGGAAGTAAACAAAGCCATCCAGCAACTTTCCAGCGGTAAGACCGTAAGGCGTCTAGTTTGTGTTCTATGGATGAATCTTTCTGGCAGTTGAGCTTTCTTGTTCATCACAACTTTGATCGGCATCTCGCTGCCCTCTGTCGTCACCACCGCCAGCGTAGTAGGGATCTTTGAATACGCCAGAATCCGCTCCGCCTTAAAGATTCGGATGTGAAGATTCTCTTCATGTAGCTGCTTCAGGATTTCTTCGTCTGACAGCTCCACTTGAATACGTTTGACAACCCATCCGACTGTCTTTGAGTTGGTGTTTCCGACTCTGGTGTCTTTTTCCTCCTTCTTCTCGACTGTCTTGGGTGCTTCAGTAGTAACTGTAGTTTCAGGTTGTTTGTTGCGGCTCACATGTAAGTTCTCTCCGATCATCTTCTTTACGGTTTTGGCGGCTCCCACACTGCACATCTTGTGAGTCTGTTGTTTCTTGGTATTGGTCTTGCAACGTGCCATTTTCCTCCCTCGTATCAGGCTTCTTGAACTGTTCAGAAACTTGTTCTTGATATAGCGCTCCGCAAATGCGACCTTCCTTTTGTTATTTATACGTTTTATACGGGAATTTATTATAGTTTAAGGGAAATTCCCGCAAAAGTTATTTCTGTAATAGATAGAAAAGAGACCATGACAGTATAACGTAATGAAATAGTCTTCATTTTGGTGCTGTCTATTACTATACGATATCCAAAAGTTTTGGATGTTTAGTTTTTTTAGCTATCAAAAACCATGTATATTCAGACACGAATTCGGCAGTGAATTTCATTTCGCAACTTTAAAAATTGTCTTGTTCTGTTATGCAAAAAGTCTGCCAACCCTGTCATCTAAAACATCCGGTTTACTATTTCAGACGCAGAAATAGAAATATCGTAAGTCAGATGTAGGGATTGTTCGGCACAGTTCTCTACTAGACATAGCAGGTGAGAGGTTCTTGTGCTTATATTACTGTTAGTTATCATTATAATATTGTAAATGTTCCTCAGTAGACGGGTGATCAAAGTTCATTTTCTAATAATAATAATTAATAAACAATAATAATAATTAATTACAATTAATAATAAGAATGAGTAATACTAAATAATGCATTTGATTCATTTTGTGTGGACGTGAAACTTGTCCAATGACCGTGGTCATTTTGAATTTCCAAGCTGAATAACATCTGATGGCTGCAGAAATGTGGGGAAATGTGGTTTCTGAGGACAATGCAACGAATACCATGGACAGACAGAAAAACCAATGACCAAATACAACACTAGCAATTTTGGTCAATATTTAAAATATTTTAAATTAAATAGAATTTATACATAGCTGAAGTATGAATAAATTAAACGGATACTTTATACATAGTGAAGTATGAATAAACGCTTACTTTATACATAGTTGAAGTATGGCTGTTTAAATATCAAGAATAATTTTCCAGATTGGTATATCCCCAATACAAATAATTGAATTAATTGTGTCCCCAGGCGAGTTCAAGAATTGTTAACTTGCGTTTCTGTACACTTACTGTTTACAGGCATCCATCTTATCTTTGTTTACGTTACCGACCTACTATTTCCTGCTATTTAGACAAGAGTCGCCTCAGAGAGACATGAACAGGCTTTTGACTGACTGGCCTCATGAAATAACAAATAAACAAGGAAATGCTATGCATATACTAATACAGTGCAGGAAAACCTCGTATATGTGAAGCAGGTTGAAAAGAGAGAGGAGAGAGATAGATAACGAAGATAGTGTGAGAGACAGAGATATGAGAAAGATGTGTTGAAAGACATTCAATCAATCAATCAGGTGCCGTCTCCGCAATGAAGGTTGGCTGCAATGGATCTCCAACACTGTCTGTCTCTCGCCCTGACTGTACGTTCTCTCAGGCTGATGCTAGTCCATCTCTTGATGTTATCCTCCCACTTGTATCGTTGTCTACGTTACTTGTTCTAGTATCTGCCCATTTACTGTGATGTTCATTGATGACCTTTCATTTTCACTGCTAATATCATAGTTTTTTGTTTTTTGGATGTTAATATCTAAGCCACATTTTGCACTGTGCCTGTTTACTTCTTTAGTTCCTAATATTTGTTTATTAAAAAGTCGCTTTCACCCAATTAATTGCTGAAGAATTTAAAAAAAAAAAAAGTGTCCGGCAGGGAATCGAACCTCGAGAACCCACGTATCAGGCTGAGACACTTACCACTATGCTACTGAAGATACGATTTGAAAACAACAAAAATATATAATATAGCCACTCACATGTCCCGATGACATCACATATGTTAAGTCACGTGATTTGGCAAATCACATGAGCACCCGGGAAAGTTCCAATATGAATAAAGAGATAATTTATTCATAGTCGGGGTATGAATAGTCACTTCATATTTTAAAATTGGAGTTTTACTTATGAAATCACACCATTTAGATAGAGCTTGACAAGACGAATCCAACGGTATCTCAACGAAGAGTATACGTTAATTCTAAGCGGAGTTATGAATTTTTTGGTGACATAATTTAATACCAGGAAGTGTAATGATGACCTAAGAGATAAGGGAGATTTTATCGCGGTCCATTAAATTGGAAGCTGAGAAATTCTGCCCTCTATTACTATGGCTTGTTTATTTTTAAATGGACATCGTAGTGCCATATATCATTGCGTCCGGGGTGGCGAGGCCTAACTTGACGTATTATTTATTGTTCGATAGGATGTGGCGTGACCTAATTAACAATTTAAAATGGCCACCAATTGTTTATTATTCATTAAAAGTCTGTTACATTGCTAACAAACCTGGTAAGATGTATATTTTATTGTGCGTTTTGGTAACAGGAAAGTAAAGGTCACATTCCTCTTTTGATAGAATGTCGAGAGGATCAACTTCATTGCACTAAGTTTTACCCCATATGGCTCGGTCTCTTTCCGCACGGCGGCCTGCCGAAAGCATCGTACAAAGCACGAGAGTCTCAGAGTCTCTGACTAAAGTGCACTCGACTTTTAAGACTTTTCTATAGGATGTGTTGTGACCTAATTAATAGTTAAAAATAGCTGCTCATTTATATTAATTAAATGTCATGTGAAATGTTCGTCGTTAGTGAAAGAACAATTCATGAAAATGTACTCATATTGTCTTAATGTACCAACTGCATTGTGACAGCTTTCTTTTGTTGATTAAATATCATGCATTAATATAAGTAAATAAGTTTGTAACTGCTGCATAAATTAAGCAGTAGTTAATTAATTATTAAAACATTAAATTAAAAATTTTTTTTTTTAAAATAAGTAAATATTCGCTAATAATGGATTTCCACTTTTGCTCAATAATTACACTGTTCTGTATCTAGAAGTGAGTAATTAATAATTAAATACTAACTTTAAAAAAAAAACCTGTAACTTATTTCACAGTATTTTATTTAAATTTAAATAATTAAGTACTGGTGCTCTGCTAAGAAATAAATACTCCTTACAGGTTTACAGAGACAGGTCTGAAAACTGGCTTTCAAAATTATTTTCAGTCATGTCAAATGCTGAAATATTATACAAATACACAGATACATTACTGCTACAAATGACGCTTGTATTCTGTTTAATTTTAGTAGTTAAATTACCAGTTCTATTTATAAATAAATATAGGTCCGCTAAAGTTTAGTACTATTGTATTGTATGGGCGCCACCATCTTGAATTTTGTGTTATGACGGTCATGTCACTAAATATTTTTCCCTGAACTCCAGCAAACACCAGCTGTGTTGAAACTCTTCACATTTATGTAAAATTGGACGAGGAATTCAAAAATGCAATAAAAAGTTAAGTCTTCTTTTTACTTCAGGAGTTATAAGACAGATTAGCTTACTATTTGTGAATAGACTCCAAGAAATTCTAGAAAACACACTTTGTCGGCCTCAAACTTTTGGTGCATAGCAGAAGGACCAATACTGCAAAGATTAGAGTAGATTCCCCTTTTGTCGTACCATGCTGCTTTCAAATAATTAAATTCTTGCAAGAAATATTAACAACCGGAAGTGAATCGTTGGTCTCAAGAAATAGCGCGCAAAATCAAGATCGAGTTCCCCCACCCTGACGGGAAAGATCGATAATTCTGACATTGCTAGTACTACAGGAGACAAATGAAAATCGTAAATTGATTAGAGAAATTAGACGTAGACAGTCAACATTTTTTGGACATGTTATGAGAAGAAATGGATTGGAGAACTTAGTGACAACTGGCAAGATCGAAGGGAACAGACCAAGAGGAAAACCGAGAGGAAAATACCTGGATGACTTGGCCACATGGCATGGACGAGACAAGAACACTGAGCTGATCCACAACTCTGGTGATCGAGTGAAATGGCGAATCAATCCCGCTCATGCTTTCCGGCATGGCACATGATTGATTGAATAATGCATTGATATACGAAGGGAAGTCATTATTTTCAAAGTTATTCATAAAATAAAAATTTGTTTTATGAATAATCTTTATTTTTAGAATTGTGAAATAGTGCGAACAAGAAATTTTCTGTGTGTGTTATTTTACAACATAGTCCCCCTACCTGGTAACACACTTGGTCCGTCCTTATTGATGCCTTCTGAAAAAGTTGTGTGTGGTCGTAAACCAAGCCAATTTTTCACCACTTCCATTATCTCATGGTGATCTGTAAACCTCTGACCACGCAAGAATTCTCTCAAGGGACCAAACACATGACGTTCTTCTGATAATGCCAAGTCCGGACTGCATACTAGATGCTTCAAGACCTCATATTTCAGATCAGAACATATAGTACTACTGTAGTGTATCCACTGTATGTGCAGCCGTATAGAGGTCGGACATTGTTGTGTAGCAACAATACTCGTGTTGAGAGAAGTCACCGTTGTTTCAATTATATATTGCGAGCTTCAATTTGTTCACTAGCATGTAACTGTAGCTCCCCTGACTTAAACAACTGTCTCCATACTGAACTACATATCATTCTTTTGTAGATTTCGCAAGGTTTCACCCTTCTGACCACCAAAACAATATGAATAACGTCTTTATTCTTCCATGGTGCAAGTCAATAGTGAGGCAGCTATTTTGTAGTCAATGTTGCGCATGTGTAAACCGATTGATCCTCCTTGACCCCATCATAGGGTATTACTTAAGAGCCAGTTTGTGTCCTGAAATAAGATTTTCCATTGGCCATACTCTTCCATGAACTTTATAATAAAATTCCTGTTACTTAATATCTTTCCCTCCCCCTCTCTCTGTCTCTCTCTTTCACATGCACGTATGCATGCATGCACGTATGCATGCATGCACACATATGTGCACGCACACATGTGCGCACGCACGCACGCACACACACACACACACAAACACACACACACACACACATTCTTTGTCATCATTGTAAGATACATCAATAAGATTTTCTAATTAAAAAAAACAACAACTTTAGATTATGCAACCCACATAAATAATTGCAACCCAACTCTTTTATTCAAGTCTCTGTGTCATTTCTAAGCTGAGTTTTAACCCTTTACCGGGCGTAGCGTCCGAATGCGTCTTTACCCTGGAACTGGCAAAGCTTCCAAAAGCGTCCGAGCTACTACTAGCATTGTAAAAACGCGATCTTGCAGCTTTCCGAGGCTTCCGATTGTCTACTTTTGGTTTCACTGATAGCTTGACAACAGTGGCTGCCATTTGCAAGCGTGTACTATGAATTTGAACATATTTTATTTTATAGTTTTCGGGTTTTTACGCTTAGTTTTTCAAAATGGATTTTGACGATTCTTCAAGTGATAGCCGAGATTTCGCTGGGTTCAATTTAAGTGACATTGAAGGGCACGAAGTTGACTATTAATTGGAGCTAGATATCAGTGATCAACGTTAGCAAATTTAGCAGTCGTGAGTCGGACTTTAAAGAAAGTGATCGTGATTCTGAAAATGTGTTTATAAATTGCCGTATAAATGACTGACAATCAAAAACAATATGTTGTATTTTGTAAATATTTGTGTTCGTGAGTGAGTTACCGGCAACATTCACATGAGTAAAATAATCTGCATGCTTTTCCCTTCATTTTGCTGTTTATTTTACTAAAATCTGTTGGCTAACACCTTATATGTGATGTTTTTACTAACGTAACCCAAAATTTTACCGAACATGAAAAAATCTTGCCCGTTCAGGGTTTAAATTCGGACTAATGTCTGCCCTATAAGAGTTAATGTTTGTGTGTGAATCATATAATTTATTAGGAAAACAGAGGAAATTAATAATAATAGTTATAAGTAATATCAATACTGAATACTGTTATAACGTGCACCTAACACTTACATCATTGTAATACGTTTGTTGCACTTAAATCACTGTAACAGGTTTTTACTTTTGAACAGACGCCTTAGCAACCATGTAAGTGTTTGTGAATATGTGACCTAATTAAATACATAATTATTTTAAAATATTGTCATATTCATATGATCATATTAATATTTAAAATGGCTGTCCATTAGTATGATTAATTTGATTCTACCCTATGTTTTTTTTTGGAGGTTAGTCAGTGAAACCTAAAACACATAATGCAGCTGTAATATTAAATGTTCAGTCCTGATTAAGAATTGAACTTGGTTTACCAATTAATGTTTCAAGTAATTAAGTAATATTAATTAATAATTGAACAAACCATGCAGACCATATATTTGTTTTATGCAGACCATATGTTTGTTTTGCACGTAATTGTCACATTTTCACTGTAATATTAATGTAAAATGAAACAAATACAAAAAAGCATGCCCCAAAACAGAAAACTGTTACAGGTCTGTGAATGTTTGTACACCTGAATGCACAGAAGCATAGGTGGCCAGTGGCCCTCACTTAGCGAGTTGTTGAATGTAGACGTTAAACCCGAACCCTTGTCCGACTGTGCTCATGACATTATCAGCATTGCTCCCAACCAATTACTCTAATGTGCCCCTTAAAATGAAACAAATAGCTACATGGAGAAAGGACAGAATAATTGCCAGGTGAATATGTCACACTGGAAAAATGGATGGCAAAAGTGAATAATAATAATAATAAAATAATGTTAAAGACATATTTCTTTAGCGTTATTATTATTATTATTATTATTATTATTAATTTAAACAGAGAAGCCACAAAGAATAGGTTGCACAATTTATTGCCTGGCATATTTCACTGCATCTCATCAGGTGTAAACTGAAGGGTTAAATATCATATGTTGTGAATAGATGAATCATATTGTGACCAAAATACATAACACACATAGTCACTAATACTGATTGAATGTGTAGCATTTGTGATCCCCACAGTGCAAGTCTAAAGATAAGGAAAAATTTAACTCATGGAATGAAATGAGGAAGGCATTACAGATGGTATAAGAAAAGAAATATAAGGTTTGCATTTTGAAATTATTCAAGATTTAAAAGCACATGGGAAAAAAAGAAACTAGAAACAGAGATCTGGGTATTGCGAGGCGCATGTGACAACATATAGCAAAATGTAGGACAGTTAAGGTGTGAGTTGGTTGAGGACCTATGCTCCAATAGGAGATAGAAGGCAGACGTAGATAAGCACTAGATCTGAAAGATATGTTGTGTTGAAAATGAGGCAATCATTGAAGATAGAGCTAACATAATATGAGGCAATGATTCCAACAATCTGCCATGCATGCAGACTTGTAAAGTTATAAAAATAAAATTGAAGGAAACCACTGTTAGTTTATTAATCTTGTTTGTTTACAATTTTTCCTCAGAAATTCATTGCCTATCATTGATTATCTTTAAAAAATGTTCCTGTTTCATGCATTGCTGGAAACATGGGGTAGGTATTCTTGTATAATGGTTGTCATATTTAGGTGTATCCACACATTTGTTTCCAAGCCTGTTTGTATTTAGTGTCTTCAAGTTGTATGGTTTTGGTTGATGATTGTTTAGTCTTGGGTGAAAGGTCACAGAGAATGAGTGGAAATAATTCACCCAATTTTTTTACTCAATAAAATGTATGTAAAGCTATTTCATTGGGTGACTGGTTAGAAAGCCGCGCTGACGATGGTATGAGTAAGGTAGGATGAGAGTTCGTTCCCTGGGCTCACCACTCGCTATGGGAGGGAAAGATTGGCCACCTATTCATCCATGTACTGGGGCCTGAAAAATGTGATGGTGCTAACACTTCACATAGCCACAGCAACTTCCTGCTATGGGAATACTATTGTGTATGTGCGTGCATGTGAGCAAGAGAGAGAGAGAGAAAGCCCCCCTTTTTCTCTCTCTCTCTCTCTCTCTCTCTCTCTCTCTCTCTCTCTCTCTCTCTCTCTCTCTCTCTCTCTCTCTCTCTCTCTCTCTCTCTCTCTTGCTCGCACGCACGCACATACACAATAGTATTCCCATAGCAGGAAGTTGCTGTGGCTATGTGAAGTGTTAGCCCCTGCCTTCTCTTGAGGGTTGACCGTGATGTCTTTGACCGTTCTGACTTGACCAGCTGAGATGTGGAAGACACCACAACAGCAAGAGTCTGATGTCCCTCGAAACCCCCAGGAAGGCTAACCTGAACAAAAACGCCTGCAGAATTCGTGTGTACTGTCCTAAGGATGCGAATAAAATTGGCACAATGCAAAAACATCAGAGTGAGAGTGGAATTGCCTTCGTGCTTGCTGAGTGGACGCCCTCTGCAGACCGACCCATTCCTGGTTTGTGTAGGGCGCGGCCTGTGGCAAACGAAATGCCCAATACATGGAAGTGAGGAATTAAAGCAGCCATGTGCAGGACATGATGATTTCTTGGGTGAGCTGAGTACCAGAGCGCTATGTATCGGCTCTGCAATTATATTGAATGGCGGTAAATGCCCATTGACTGCCCCTGTCTTCCATTGAGGGCTGACCGTGAAGTCTTCGACCATTGTAACTTGACCAGCTGGGATATGGACAGCATCACAACTGTGAGAGTCCCCCAGGAATGCTAATGTGATTAAAAAACGCACGCTAAAGTCAGATGTGTTGGCCCAAGGGTGCATAATGAGACACACCGAATTATGTCTGAAAAAACATTCCGGATTAAACAGAAGAAGAAGAAAATATCCACTTCCAGGTTCACCATTCAGTTAAGGGGTTTTGGTTCTATTATATGTACCAGAGGACAAGAGAGGAAGGTAACTGATCACCCTACCTCATAATGCTATGATCTTGTTTATGTGAAAGGCATCTGCCATTGGATTAACCTTTAAAAGGTCCAATTTAAGATACTGCTTTCATTTTTTGAAGATAATAGTAATATTAGTAAATGACCCTTCTCCAAGGCATATTGGGCATATGTGCTAGACTCTATATTTATATAACCCAATCAAAACGTGAGGAGTGGTGTGGTCAGTATCACGCTGGTCACCATCACTTTCCGAGACATTCCTTGAAACTCATTTCAGACTGGATCGTCATGGAAGCTGGTCACCATCACTTTCCGAGACATTCCTTGTCACTCATTTCAGACTGGATCGTCATGGAAGCTCAGGTGGGTTTTAAAAAAAAATCTTGCATCGCTGCAAATTCGAACTCATGAATCCCCCAGGCTGGCAGGCTAGCATCTAGTCACTACACTACAGAAGCTCCCATTGCATCATATAGGCCATGGCATAATGAGATGAGATGGCTGGTTTCCTTTGTTGCCCGCCTTTCCTTTACAGAAATTCCAAATACTCATTTTTAGAATCTAGTTCGACCTCAGGTCTATACTGGCTAGACTGACTTTGTCTTTGATTAAAATACTCTTTGACTTTTATCATTTGAAACTAGAATTTTTGTTATATAAACAAAAACTGCATATTGTATTTTTTTCAGTTATAATTCCAAATTGGCGCTATTGGTGACGTTTGTGAGCTGGTCTTTTGTTTTGAACAGTGCACAGGCATGTAATGTAACATGTTCACAAGGAAAATATTGTTCAGTCAGAAACGAGTGTCTCACTTGTCCACCAGGGTAAATAATTTCTCTGCTATAGTCATTCACTTGTAATGTTATTAATTTATTCATCAAATGGGCAGTGGTTCTCACACTACTGTTTCCCCGTTTGTTGTGTTGTCAATAATGTCTGGGGCATCACAGTACAGAAGCTTATTTTATTTGGACATATTAAACAATGTTGTGGTCTGGAAAGGCTAATAACGGAGGGTGTGGTTCCTGGAAAAAAGGGAAAGGAGATGTCCTAGAAATGGACTCAAGACATTACAGGGAGTATGTATGTAGTTGACAGATAAGAACACATTTCTCAGGACTGGATGCATTTAAATCTTCTGTACTTTAGATACAGGTCTAGATAGAATATGTCACATGATGATAAATATCTGCCAAACTTAAACTTAGCCAAAAAAAAGAAAAAAGAAAAAGAACTGGCTAAAGAAGAACGTTGTAACAGAATGTGTAGAGTTTACTGCCACCCATGTGTTTCTGGGGCCCATAAGGGAAGCAAAGAATAGTAACACTGAACACTGAAACCTGCCATGTAACATAGTAACACTGTAACCTACCATGTAACATAGTAACACTGTAACCTGCCATGTAACATCATTGGCACCTTGCCGTCTTGACAGACGATAGTTTGTGCTCTAAAAAGGCATAATAACTTTTAACTATGGCGGTAGCGAGTGTGACTGATAAGGCCAATTTGCGCTGTAAATGTCCGTTCACAGTGGGTGCATGTGAACACGTGGTCATTTCCACCATCATGCACCATCTTACGTCTCAAACGCTTGGTGTGTGACTTTTCTGCAATAATTTTCTCCTTTGACTTTATTCCATTTCTGATATTTGCCCTCCATGCAACACGTTCAGACGGCGACTTGCTCCCAATGTGCATTATCAATGCCTGTATCAATCATGTCCCGCTTACACACATCTTTGTATCGTAGTAGAGGGCCGACCCTGAGATCTCTTACCCATCTGTAATTCACCAAAAAAAGATATCCTTTGGTAACATAGTAACACTGTAACCTACCATGTAACATAATAACACTGTAACCTGCCGTGTAACATAGTCACACTGTAACCTGCCGTGTAACATAGTCACACTGTAACCTGCCATGTAACATAGTCACACTGTAACCTGCCATGTAACATAGTCACACTGTAACCTGCCATGTTGTCGGATATGAGTTTGATTGATGGCTCAACCCCACAGAGATAAATGATGAAAAATCATTTTTCCCAATGTGATCCTCCCCGTTTAATTAATTTAGTTGTACTGACTCAATTGTTGAGACCAGAAATAGAGTTTTAGAGAACCAAGGAATACCTTTAGGAAATACTGAAAAAGTTGTACTCCCTTTTATACCCAATTTATTCCCTAAGTGGTTCCTTGCCTCTCCTCTACCAACTAATTAATTCTATCTAGGGTAATTTAAAACAATTTGACTATGACAAGTAAAATACAATCAATACATGACATGACCTTAGTTTTATTGATTTAATAAACATAAATATGGATTTTGTAAATTGCATTCAAAATTACAATTTCCTGTCATAGAAATAAGGACATATACATATACATTAAATATTACAGACTTGATGTGCCCATGATAAGGTAGATATTAACAGTTTAGATTTTTTCGCAGTGGCCTGTAAAGCTAATCCTTTTACTGGTCTGGATGATCTGAAAAAAAAGAACTGTCTCCAATAAGGATTTTCCACTTCCAGCTTTGGGAATCACTCTGGCTATCATCAATTGTAGTATTATTGTTCCTGGGCGTAGTAGAACATAAGTTGGCTCTTGTTTTCCTTTGTCTTGGCAGGTACTTATTTAAATAAAGATTACCTCTCCTATGAGACAAATGGAATGGTTGCAGGTAGATAAGGTTCGACGCTACTCTATCAAGGGCATCACTCAACCATGTGCTCACTCAACAGGTGCTGCATTCAAACTTCACCAAGTCAGGTCTGGATTGACATGAATAAGACCACTACCTGAAATTCCATCAATCACATAATTCTAATAATATCAGAAATATGACATTAGAATTTACATGTAAAAGCCTAAGAACATAACCAGTGAAAACAATAAAATGAATCCTGTTCTTAGAGACAATAAACAGGGAAGAAAGATAGTCTTGGTGTTCCCAATTGGTTATCACCAACACAGTTGTTTGCTCTCAATCCAATCTTCCACTATCAAGTGTTCAAGGTTTAACTAGCAGATGTGCAGTTTCATCATCACCTATGCCTGTCCTCAGGTTTATAGAAGTAATACCTTGAGTGATTGGGAATTTAACAATTATGTTGACCATTCTCTTCTGTATCTAGTTTTGTTCTCTACTTCATCTTTTCCTATTCAAGAAAAAGGGTCTTATACATTAAGAGCTTTTAAAAGTCAGGTCCCATTTCCATGAGTATTTGCTTATAAACAAGATAAGTACATTCTGGTATTATTCTTGTATAGCCTTCAGGTGTATTCTTCTTCATTAAATGCTTCAAGTGAGAAGATTTCTTCCATTCTCATGGATGTAACTATTGATTATTATCATCAACATCATCATGGTTTTTATAATAATTGTAATTAAAATCCTTATCATTATTTTCATAATTATTACATGGTTATTACAATCATCATCATTATTATCATGTTTATGACATTAGAAATCATTACATTATTCTAACATTATCATCATAATCATGGTTATATCATTTTCATTAAATTACAGTCATCCTCATCATCTTTGAAATTCATTATTATCATTACAATAGACCATATGTGTTAACATGAACTACAAAGTGGGATTTTGCTTAAATTACAAACACAGATGCTGGGGCTATGCGTAATGTATGATATGGTTTGTGTCGTGCTTTGCGCACAAGACTAGATGATAGGGATATGAATGATACTTTATACAAAGTGGTGTTATGCGCCGGAGTGTACTAAATTATTTTTTTAGTTTATGGGGTACACCGAAGCATTTCTCTAGTGATAGGCATGGCATTCCACATCAAAGTTGCTGGCTATCATGAGATTGACTGTTGGCTTATACTCCCTCTCTCTCACTCAGCATGTAACTTCACTCACTCACCTCTGACATCATTCATATGTATGGATGATAATTTCACTCAGTCCACAGACACATTCATATGGGTATGGGTGATCATATAGGAATCATTCATCACACATCCTTCATACTGTCATGTAAAGTGGGTACTTATGTGATTTCCAAATGACAACATAACATGTTTACACCATATGGCATCACAATGAGGTCTCACCCATTCATCAGACACAATCATATCTGTATGGATGACAATCATGCATATGTAGGTGCTTTACACAGAATACATTCACAGATTCACCAAGAATGACATTACAAGGGAATCTCATCCTTCAACCTAACTTGTAGTCATGCATGCTGGTGGGTTTTATGAAATGATACATTCACATCTGTTTAACAATGATGAACTCACACATGAATCCTCACAGACATGTTATCAACAATGTCATAGTGATCATTGTGATCATTAGACACACTTAGGCAATTCATCCAGGATTTAGCAACATGGAAGTCCAGGAGTTATCACATGTTCTCATGAAAATACATACAATTTAGGTGATATATCCAATTCATATTCAGGCATTATGAATTAAAATACTTCTTGCATGGCGGTTGGTTACAAACTATTATGATGTGGCACAAACATTAATTCCATATGTTTACAACATTGAAAATACATTTGACTCACTGCATGGGCGCCTTAACTCAACACACAAAATTATGATACCTGTAGAATCTGGTTCTCATAGATTCATGAATTATAAGAAAACTATTTGGTTGTCCATGTGCTCATGTAAAAAAATAAATTTACTGACTAATGTGCTCAATCTACTTGACTATACACATTCCACTAAATTCTCTATTAGTGCTGGCACATGTAAACTAGTTTTTAATCTTACCAGTGGGCCATATACATTATGTCCTTACCACTGTACTAAGAATTCTGAAGTTCCTTAAGTCACTCTAATTCATTGTAGATTCAGTTTCATGCTTAAGAAATAAAATGTATAACATGTGTCTAATGTTTTATACATTAACTAAGTTGCTTAGCTGGGAGAAAATAAACACTGCAGTTTTTCTCCTAATGTACAGTTAGTCTTATGACTATGATAACTGAGTATAATATTATTTAGTTTGTACTAAATTAAATTCCTTAAGAACTCACCATTCCAAATCATTGTAGATTGAGTTGCTTAAGAATTAAATTGTACAACTTGGATTAATGCTTATACATTAATTCAGGTGTTTACTTTTGGGAGAAAATAACATTCAATATGGGTATTCTTAATTAATAGTTTATCTATAAACTATAACAATTAAATTAACTTCTTAGTTCACCACACGTGTTCACCGAGTCTACTTACTAACTCTCTTCTGGGAAAATAGGCTCACAATTAACTAAGATTTAAACTAAATTATATTGTTTACCTTCATTTAAAATGAATTTCTTCCACACTTCGGCGCCAGAATTCAGATTTTTCTCAGTGCGATGTCGAGGGCTGATGTTTTCTTCCTATCTAACTTATACTAAATTATCTTTGCTAAGTTGATTTTGAAGAGACTATCACTCCCTTCCTCATCGTATCTCTCCTGCGTTGTGTGTGTGGGTTAGTTCACAAAAAACAGACAGGTTTTCTCCCGCATTGGCTTATATTTAGATTTCGTTGTTCCGGTGGTGACGTCACAATGGGTCGATGAAAAGTCGGATTATCGCTGCTGGGAATGAGCGGTGTCGAACTATTTTTATTGCCTGGAATTATTTTAGTGCATGTTACTCTTGTGAAAATGTATATCACACATGTAACATAGTCACACTGTAACCTACCATGTAACATAGTAACACTGTAACCTGCCGTGTAACATAGTAACACTAACCTGCCATGTAACATAGTCACACTGTAACCTGCCATGTAACATAGTCACACTGTAACCTGCCATGTAACATAGTCACACTGTAACCTGCCATGTAACATAGTCACACTGTAACCTGCCATGTAACATAGTCACACTGTAACCTGCCATGTAACATAGTCACACTGTAACCTGCCATGTAACATAGTCACACTGTAACCTGCCGTGTAACACGGTAACACTGTGACCTGCCGTGTAACACAGTAACACTGTAACCTGCCATGTAAGACAGTAACACTGTGACCTGCCATGTAACACAGTAACACTGTAGCCTGCCATGTAACACAGTAACACTGTGACCTGCCGTGTAACATAGTCACACTGTAACCTGCCGTGTAACATAGTCACACTGTAACCTACCATGTAACATAGTAACACTGTAACCTGCCGTGTAACATAGTCACACTGTAACCTGCCATGTAACATAGTCACACTGTAAACTGCCATGTAACATAGTCACACTGTAACCTGCCATGTAACATAGTCACACTGTAACCTGCCATGTAACATAGTCACACTGTAACCTGCCATGTAACATAGTCACACTGTAACCTACCATGTAACATAGTCACACTGTAACCTGCATGTAACATAGTCACACTGTAACCTACCATGTAACATAGTCACACTGTAACCTGCCATGTAACATAGTCACACTGTAAACTGCCATGTAACATAGTCACACTGTAACCTCCCATGTAACATAGCAACACTGTAACCTACCATGTAACATAGTCACACTGTCACCTGCCGTGTAACATAGTCACACTGTAACCTGCCATGTAACATAGTCACACTGTAACCTGCCATGTAACATAGTCACACTGTAACCTGCCATGTAACATAGTCACACTAACCTGCCATGTAACATAGTCACACTGTAACCTGCCGTGTAACATAGTCACACTGTAAACCTGCCGTGTAACATAGTCACACTGTAACCTGCCGTGTAACATAGTCACACTGTAACCTGCCGTGTAACATAGTCACACTGTAACCTGCCGTGTAACACAGTAACACTGTGACCTGCCGTGTAACACAGTAACACTGTGACCTGCCGTGTAACACAGTAACACTGTGACCTGCCATGTAACACAGTAATACTGTAACCTGCCATGTAACACAGTAACACTGACCAGCCGTGTAACATAGTCACACTGTAACCTACCATGTAACATAGTCACACTGTAACCTGCCGTGTAACATAGTCACACTGTAACCTACCATGTAACATAGTCACACTGTAACCTACCATGCAGAAGTTGACAAGGCTGAAAGGATGAGAGCGCTCACTCTTAAACTTCTGGTGCACTGATGGTGGGTTAGGGGTTCAGTCCCTACTGGTAATAAGTGGGTTTGAACATCGACTTCTTGTTCAGAAAGTAGTGGCAAACTACTCAACGTAAGATTTCCTTGAAAATGAACTGAAGGTTCATCACAATATCCTGCAAAGAACATGCAACTATAAGGGGTTTTCATTTGAAATCCATTCGTTGCGCGCCGCTCCTAACTGCGTACATTGAAAATGATCATGTCATAGTCATGTGATAAGTACTGACCAATGAATAAAAGAGCATGTGCTTATCGTCCCATGATGCATAGGTTCTGTTTCTGACCGTTGAGAAAATGGCCGGGTTTATCCAAAATCCGTCCAAAGAAGCTCAAAGAGCAGTGATTCAGTTTCTTTAATTTGAAGGATGTCGACCAGTGGGCATTCATCGAAGAATGCAGGCAGCGTACCGTAACAAATGTGTGTCAAAGACAACAGTGACAGACTGGACATGAATGTTTCGGAAAGGACATCAGTTCACGACAGATCTTCGACGGCCGGGTCAAGCGCATATTGTTGCAACAGAAAAAACCATCGCCAAAATTGATGCAGCAGTACAGATGAACCGTTGTCGAAGTATACGTTCGCTAGCAAAAGAATTTGATGTGTCAATTGGGACAATTGAAAAGGTCATTAGTAAGAAAGTGCAATATCGGAAGGTGTGTTCACAGTGGGGACCACGGATTGTGACCAACCATCAAAAAGAGGAACGCATGGGATGGTGTTTGAACCACTTGCTGCGTTACAGAGTGGAGGGTGATCAATTTCTCTTCCGCATAGTGGCAGGCGATGAATCATGGTATCACCACTTTGAGCCAAGCAGCAAAAGAGAGCATGCAATGGAAGCATGCTGGATCACCAAAAGCCAGAAAATTCAAGTTACAGGTTTCCGCTGTAAGGTTATGCTGAGCGAATTTTTTTACCATGAAGGGCTATTGTTGGCCGACTTTAAAGAACCTGGTGTCAACATCAACTCTACCCACAACTTGCAAACACTAGACAAGCTGAAAAAAAACTGTTCTTTCATGCTATTGTAATAAAACCATTGGAACGGGTTTCAAATGAACGTCCCTAATATTTTAACCTACCAAGCGAGTTGTAAGAGGTGACTAAAGAGGGTTGGCTTATGAAGTGACTAAAGAGGGTTGGCACCTGGCTGGCATAAGAGGTGATTTAAGAGGGTTGGCTTAAGAGGTGACTAAAGAGGGTTGACATAAGAGATGACTAAAGAGGATTGGCGTGAGGATGGCATAAGAGATGCATAAAGAGGGTTGGCATAAGAGGTGACTAAAGAGGTTGGCGTAAGGCTGGCATAAGAGGTGACTAAAGAGGGTTGGCACGAGGCTGGCTCTTTGTATAAAACTTGAGCTTCAAAATGCTACCAGTTATGGTCAAGTCTACAAAGGCTTGGCATGAGTTGGTTGAAGACCTTTGATCCATTGGGAGATGAAAGGCAGAAGAGGAAGAAAGAGTTTGCTGCTACTGTAAAATCATATCTACTGTTGTCACAATTGTAAGCTTAAGGAATCATGCATCACAGTCATAAAATACTGCACGTACGCACACATGACGCAACAAAAGCCTGAGATTGGTACATGCACACACAATGAAATGTCATTAGTTTCCAGCTGCACTAATACCAGAAAAACAGTTTACCTACCTGAATCATGTCAGACAACATGTTCTAGTTCTTACAACTGTCAGATAAAAATGTGTGGCACATATATATACGATGACATAGATGCTAAAAATATTGTCTCCAGCTGCACTAATACCTAACTTAGTTTACCTATCTGGATCATATCAGACAGACAGCATGAAAAAGGTCGTTGAAAAAAAAAAACTGTCAGCAAAAATATTTGAAGCAATACCTTTGATCTACTATGTGGAATTACATCTCAAGGTTATTAGCAGGAGTGGACTGACTCAGAGGTTACAGCATTGGCCTCAGGTTCATGCAGACCTAGTTTGTTTCATGTTCTGAACTGGGGGGTTGTTTTATAGAATACAAAAAGATGGTATATCTGCAGGGGTTTGGATGTGCGTGCATGTGAGAAGAGAGAGAGAGAGAAAGCCCCCCTTTTTCTCTCTCTCTCTCTCTCTCTCTCTCTCTCTCTCTCTCTCTCCTCTCCCCTCTCTCTCTCCCCTCTCCCCTCCCCTCTCTCTCTCTCTCTCTCTTGCTCGCACGCACGCACATACACAATAGTATCCCATAGCAGGAAGTTGCTGTGGCTATGTGAAGTGTTAGCCCCTGCCTTCTCTTGAGGGTTGACCGTGATGTCTTTGACCGTTCTGACTTGACCAGCTGAGATGTGGAAGACACCACAACAGCAAGAGTCTGATGTCCCTCGAAACCCCCAGGAAGGCTAACCTGAACAAAAACGCCTGCAGAATTCGTGTGTACTGTCCTAAGGATGCGAATAAAATTGGCACAATGCAAAAACATCAGAGTGAGAGTGGAATTGCCTCCGTGCTTGCTGAGTGGACGCCCTCTGCAGACCGACCATTCCTGGTTTGTGTAGGGCGCGGCCTGTGGCAAACGAAATGCCCAATACATGGAAGTGAGGAATTAAAGCAGCCATGTGCAGGACATGATGATTTCTTGGGTGAGCTGAGTACCAGAGCGCTATGTATCGGCTCTGCAATTATATTGAATGGCGGTAAATGCCCATTGACTGCCCCTGCCTTCCATTGAGGGCTGACCGTGAAGTCTTCGACCATTGTAACTTGACCAGCTGGGATATGGACAGCATCACAACTGTGAGAGTCCCCCAGGAATGCTAATGTGATTAAAAAAACGCACGCTAAAGTCAGATGTTTTGGGCCCCAAAGGGGTGCATAATGAGACACACCGAATTATGTCTGAAAAAACATTCCGGATTAAACAGAAGAAGAAGAAAATATCCACTTCCAGGTTCACCATTCAGTTAAGGGTTTTGGTTCTATTATATGTACCAGAGGACAAGAGAGGAAGGTAACTGATCACCCTACCTCATAATGCTATGATCTTGTTTATGTGAAAGGCATCTGCCATTGGATTAACCTTTAAAAGGTCCAATTTAAGATACTGCTTTCATTTTTTGAAGATAATAGTAATATTAGTAAATGACCCTTCTCCAAGGCATATTGGGCATATGTGCTAGACTCTATATTTATATAACCCAATCAAAACGTGAGGAGTGGTGTGGTCAGTATCACGCTGGTCACCATCACTTTCCGAGACAATCCTTGAAACTCATTTCAGACTGGATCGTCATGGAAGCTGGTCACCATCACTTTCCGAGACATTCCTTGTCACTCATTTCAGACTGGATCGTCATGGAAGCTCAGGTGGTTTTAAAAAAAATCTTGCATCGCTGCAAATTCGAACTCATGAATCCCCCAGGCTGGCAGGCTAGCATCTAGTCACTACACTACAGAAGCTCCCATTGCATCATATAGGCCATGGCATAATGAGATGAGATGGCTGGTTTCCTTTGTTGCCGCCTTTCCTTTACAGAAATTCCCAAATACTCATTTTTAGAATCTAGTTCGACCTCAGGTCTATACTGGCTAGACTGACTTTGTCTTTGATTAAAATACTCTTTGACTTTTATCATTTGAAACTAGAATTTTTGTTATATAAACAAAAACTGCATATTGTATTTTTTTCAGTTATAATTCCAAATTGGCGCTATTGGTGACGTTTGTGAGCTGGTCTTTTGTTTTGAACAGTGCACAGGCATGTAATGTAACATGTTCACAAGGAAAATATTGTTCAGTCAGAAACGAGTGTCTCACTTGTCCACCAGGGTAAATAATTTCTCTGCTATAGTCATTCACTTGTAATGTTATTAATTTATTCATCAAATGGGCAGTGGTTCTCACACTACTGTTTCCCCGTTTGTTGTGTTGTCAATAATGTCTGGGGCATCACAGTACAGAAGCTTATTTTATTTGGACATATTAAACAATGTTGTGGTCTGGAAAGGCTAATAACGGAGGGTGTGGTTCCGGGAAAAAAAGGGAAAGGAGATGTCCTAGAAATGGACTCAAGACATTACAGGGAGTATGTATGTAGTTTGACAGATAAGAACACATTTCTCAGGACTGGATGCATTTAAATCTTCTGTACTTTAGATACAGGTCTAGATAGAATATGTCACATGATGATAAATATCTGCCAAACTTAAACTTAGCCAAAAAAAAGAAAAAAGAAAAAGAACTGGCAAAAGAAAACTTTGTAACAGAATGTGTAGAGTTTACTGCCACCCATGTTTTTTCGGGGGCCCATAAGGGAAGCAAAGAATAGTAACACTGAACACTGAAACCTGCCATGTAACATAGTAACACTGTAACCTACCATGTAACATAGTAACACTGTAACCTGCCATGTAACATCATTGGCACCTTGCCGTCTTGACAGACGATAGTTTGTGCTCTAAAAAGGCATAATAACTTTTAACTATGGCGGTAGCGAGTGTGACTGATAAGGCCAATTTGCGCTGTAAATGTCCGTTCACAGTGGGTGCATGTGAACACGTGGTCATTTCCACCATCATGCACCATCTTACGTCTCAAACGCTTGGTGTGTGACTTTTCTGCAATAATTTTCTCCTTTGACTTTATTCCATTTCTGATATTTGCCCTCCATGCAACACGTTCAGCGGCGACTTGCTCCCAATGTGCATTATCAATGCCTGTATCAATCATGTCCCGCTTACACACATCTTTGTATCGTAGTAGAGGCCGACCCTGAGATCTCTTACCCATCTGTAATTCACCAAAAAAGATATCCTTTGGTAACATAGTAACACTGTAACCTACCATGTAACATAATAACACTGTAACCTGCCGTGTAACATAGTCACACTGTAACCTGCCGTGTAACATAGTCACACTGTAACCTGCCATGTAACATAGTCACACTGTAACCTGCCATGTAACATAGTCACACTGTAACCTGCCATGTTGTCGGATATGAGTTTGATTGATGGCTCAACCCCACAGAGATAAATGATGAAAAATCATTTTTCCCAATGTGATCCTGCCTGTTTAATTAATTTAGTTGTACTGACTCAATTGTTGAGACCAGAAATAGAGCTTTTAGAGAACCAAGGAATACCTTTAGGAAATACTGAAAAAGTTGTACTCCCTTTTATACCCAATTTATTCCCTAAGTGGTTCCTTGCCTCTCCTCTACCAACTAATTAATTATATCTAGGGTAATTTAAAACAATTTGACTATGACAAGTAAAATACAATCAATACATGACATGACCTTAGTTTTATTAATTTAATAAACATAAATATGGATTTGTAAATTGCATTCAAATTACAATTTCCTGTCATAGAAATAAGGACATATACATATACATAAATATTACAGACTTGATGTGCCCATGATAAGGTAGATATTAACAGTTTCGATTTTTTCGCAGTGGCCTGTAAAGCTAATCTCTTTACTGGTCTGGATGATCTGAAAAAAAGAACTGTCTCCAATCAGGATTCTCCACTTCCAGCTTTGGGAATCACTCTGGCTATCATCAATTGTAGTATTATTGTTCCTGGGCGTAGTAGAACATAAGTTGGCTCTTGTTTTCCTTTGTCTTGGCTGGTACTTATTTATTTAAATAAAGATTACCTCTCCTATGAGACAAATGGAATGGTTGCAGGTAGATAAGGTTCGACGCTACTCTATCAAGGGCATCACTCAACCATGTGCTCACTCAACAGGTGCTGCATTCAAACTTCACCAAGTCAGGTCTGGATTGACATGAATAAGACCACTACCTGAAATTCCTCAATCACATAATTCTAATAATATCAGAAATATGACATTAGAATTTACATGTAAAAGCCTAAGAACATAACCAGTGAAAACAATAAAATGAATCCTGTTCTTAGAGACAATAAACAGGGAAGAAAGATAGTCTTGGTGTTCCCAATTGGTTATCACCAACACAGTTGTTTGCTCTCAATCCAATCTTCCACTATCAAGTGTTCAAGGTTTAACTAGCAGATGTGCAGTTCATCATCACCTATGCCTGTCCTCAGGTTTATAGAAGTAATACCTTGAGTGATTGGGAATTTAACAATTATGTTGACCATTCTCTTCTGTATCTAGTTTTGTTCTCTACTTCATCTTTTCCTATTGAAGAAAAAGGTCTTATACATTAAGAGCTTTTAAAAGTCAGGTCCCATTTCCATGAGTATTTGCTTATAAACAAGATAAGTACATTCTGGTATTATTCTTGTATAGCCTTCAGGTGTATTCTTCTTCATTAAATGCTTCAAGTGAGAAGATTTCTTCCATTCTCATGGATGTAACATTGATTATTATCATCAACATCATCATGGTTTTTATAATAATTGTAATTAAAATCCTTATCATTATTTTCATAATTATTACATGGTTATTACAATCATCATCATTATTATCATGTTTATGACATTAGAAATCATTACATTATTCTAACATTATCATCATAATCATGGTTATATCATTTTCATTAAATTACAGTCATCCTCATCATCTTTGAAATTCATTATTATCATTAAAATAGACCATATGTGTTAACATGAACTACAAAGTGGGATTTTGCTTAAATTACAAACACAGATGCTGGGGCTATGCGTAATGTATGATATGGTTTGTGTCGTGCTTTGCGCACAAGACTAGATGATAGGGATATGAATGATACTTTATACAAAGTGGTGTTATGCGCCGGAGTGTACTAAATTATTTTTTTTTTGTTTATGGGGTACACCGAAGCATTTCTCTAGTGATAGGCATGGCATTCCACATCAAAGTTGCTGGCTAATCATGAGATTGACTGTTGGCTTATACTCCCCTCTCTTCACTCAGCATGTAACTTCACTCACTCACCTCTGACATCATTCATATGTATGGATGATAATTTCACTCAGTCCACAGACACATTCATATGGGTATGGGTGATCATATAGGAATCATTCATCACACATCCTTCATACTGTCATGTAAAGTGGGTACTTATGTGATTTCCAAATGACAACATAACATGTTTACACCATATGGCATCACAATGAGGTCTCACCCATTCATCAGACACAATCATATCTGTATGGATGACAATCATGCATATGTAGGTGCTTTACACAGAATACATTCACAGATTCACCAAGAATGACATTACAAGGGACTCTCATCCTTCAACCTAACTTGTAGTCATGCATGCTGGTGGGTTTTATGAAATGATACATTCACATCGGTTTAACAATGATGAACTCACACATGAATCCTCACAGACATGTTATCAACAATGTCATAGTGATCATTGTGATCATTAGACACACTTAGGCAATTCATCCAGGATTTAGCAACATGGAGTCCAAGAGTTCATGTTCTCATGAAATACATACAATTTAGGTGATATATCCAATTCATATTCAGGCATTATGAATTAAAATACTTCTTGCATGGCGGTTGGTTACAAACTATTATGATGTGGCACAAACATTAATTCCATATGTTTACAACATTGAAAATACATTTGACTCACTGCATGGGCGCCTTAACTCAACACACAAAATTATGATACCTGTAGAATCTGGTTCTCATAGATTCATGAATTATAAGAAAACTATTTGGTTGTCCATGTGCTCATGTAAAAAAATAAATTTACTGACTAATGTGCTCAATCTACTTGACTATACACATTCCACTAAATTCTCTATTAGTGCTGGCACATGTAAACTAGTTTTTTTTTTTTTTTTAAATCTTACCAGTGGGCCATAAACATTGTCCTTACCACTGTACTAAGAATTCTGAAGTTCCTTAAGTCACTCTAAGTCATTGTAGATTCAGTTTCATGCTTAAGAAATAAAATATATAACATGTGTCTAATGTTTTATACATTAACTAAGTTGCTTAGCTGGGAGAAAATAAACACTATAGTTTTTCTCCTAATGTACAGTTTATCTTGTGACTATGATAACTGAGTATAATATTATTTAGTTTGTACTAAATTAAATTCTTTAAGAACTCATCATTCCAATCATTGTGGATTGAGTTGCTTAAGAATTAATTGTACACTTGGATTAATGCTTATACATTAATTCAGGTGTTTACTTTTGGGAGAAATAACATTCAATATGGGTATTCTTAATAATAGTTTATCTATAAACTATAACAATTAGATTAACTTCTTAGTTCACCACACGTGTTCACCGAGTCTACTTACCAACTCTCTTCTGGGAAAATAGGCTCACAACTAACTAAGACTTAAACTAAATTATATTGTTTACCTTCATTTAAAATGAATTTCTTCCACACTTCGGCGCCAGGATTCAGATTTTTCTCAGTGCGATGTCGAGGGCTGATGTTTTTCTTCCTAACTTATACTAAATTATCTTTGCTAAGTTGATTTTGAAGAGACTATCACTCCCTTCCTCATCGTATCTCTCCTGCGTTGTGTGTGTGTGTGTGGGTTAGTTCACAAAAACAGACAGGTTTTCTCCCGCATTGGCTTATATTTAGATTTCGTTGTTCCGGTGGTGACGTCACAATGGGTCGATGAAAATGTCGGATTATCGCTGCTGGGAATGAGCGGTGTCGAACTATTTTTATTGCCTGGAATTATTTTAGTGCATGTTACTCTTGTGAAAATGTATATCACACATGTAACATAGTCACACTGTAACCTACCATGTAACATAGTAACACTGTAACCTGCCGTGTAACATAGTAACACTGTAACCTGCCATGTAACATAGTCACACTGTAACCTGCCATGTAACATAGTCACACTGTAACCTGCCATGTAACATAGTCACACTGTAACCTGCCATGTAACATAGTCACACTGTAACCTGCCATGTAACATAGTCACACTGTAACCTGCCATGTAACATAGTCCACACTGTAACCTGCCATGTAACATAGTCACACTGTAACCTGCCGTGTAACACGGTAACACTGTGACCTGCCGTGTAACACAGTAACACTGTAACCTGCCATGTAAGACAGTAACACTGTGACCTGCCATGTAACACAGTAACACTGTAGCCTGCCATGTAACACAGTAACACTGTGACCTGCCGTGTAACATAGTCACACTGTAACCTGCCGTGTAACATAGTCACACTGTAACCTACCATGTAACATAGTAACACTGTAACTGCCGTGTAACATAGTCACACTGTAACCTGCCATGTAACATAGTCACACTGTAAACTGCCATGTAACATAGTCACACTGTAACCTGCCATGTAACATAGTCACACTGTAACCTGCCATGTAACATAGTCACACTGTAACCTGCCATGTAACATAGTCACACTGTAACCTACCATGTAACATAGTCACACTGTAACCTGCATGTAACATAGTCACACTGTAACCTACCATGTAACATAGTCACACTGTAACCTGCCATGTAACATAGTCACACTGTAAACTGCCATGTAACATAGTCACACTGTAACCTCCCATGTAACATAGCAACACTGTAACCTACCATGTAACATAGTCACACTGTGACCTGCCGTGTAACATAGTCACACTGTAACCTGCCATGTAACATAGTCACACTGTAACCTGCCATGTAACATAGTCACACTGTAACCTGCCATGTAACATAGTCACACTAACCTGCCATGTAACATAGTCACACTGTAACCTGCCGTGTAACATAGTCACACTGTAACCTGCCGTGTAACATAGTCACACTGTAACCTGCCGTGTAACATAGTCACACTGTAACCTGCCGTGTAACATAGTCACACTGTAACCTGCCGTGTAACACAGTAACACTGTGACCTGCCGTGTAACACAGTAACACTGTGACCTGCCGTGTAACACAGTAACACTGTGACCTGCCATGTAACACAGTAATACTGTAACCTGCCATGTAACACAGTAACACTGACCAGCCGTGTAACATAGTCACACTGTAACCTACCATGTAACATAGTCACACTGTAACCTGCCGTGTAACATAGTCACACTGTAACCTACCATGTAACATAGTCACACTGTAACCTACCATGCAGAAGTTGACAAGGCTGAAAGGATGAGAGCGCTCACTCTTAAACTTCTGGTGCACTGATGGTGGGTTAGGGGTTCAGTCCCTACTGGTAATAAGTTGGGTTTGAACATCGACTTCTTGTTCAGAAAGTAGTGGCAAACTACTCAACGTAAGATTTCCTTGAAAATGAACTGAAGGTTCATCACAATATCCTGCAAAGAACATGCAACTATAAGGGGTTTTCATTTGAAATCCATTCGTGGCGCGCCGCTCCTAACTGCGTACATTGAACATGATCATGTCATAGTCATGTGATAAGTACTGACCAATGAATAAAAGAGCATGTGCTTATCGTCCCATGATGCATAGGTTCTGTTTCTGACCGTTGAGAAAATGGCCGGGTTTATCCAAAATCCGTCCAAAGAAGCTCAAAGAGCAGTGATTCAGTTTCTTTAATTTGAAGGATGTCGACCAGTGGGCATTCATAGAAGAATGCAGGCAGCGTACCGTAACAAATGTGTGTCAAAGACAACAGTGACAGACTGGACATGAATGTTTCGGAAAGGACATCAGTTCACGACAGATCTTCGACGGCCGGGTCAAGCGCATATTGTTGCAACAGAAAAAAACCATCGCCAAAATTGATGCAGCAGTACAGATGAACCGTTGTCGAAGTATACGTTCGCTAGCAAAAGAATTTGATGTGTCAATTGGGACAATTGAAAAGGTCATTAGTAAGAAAGTGCAATATCGGAAGGTGTGTTCACAGTGGGGACCACGGATTGTGACCAACCATCAAAAAGAGGAACGCATGGGATGGTGTTTGAACCACTTGCTGCGTTACAGAGTGGAGGGTGATCAATTTCTCTTCCGCATAGTGGCAGGCGATGAATCATGGTATCACCACTTTGAGCCAAGCAGCAAAAGAGAGCATGCAATGGAAGCATGCTGGATCACCAAAAGCCAGAAAATTCAAGTTACAGGTTTCCGCTGGTAAGGTTATGCTGAGCGAATTTTTTTACCATGAAGGGCTATTGTTGGCCGACTTTAAAGAACCTGGTGTCAACATCAACTCTACCCACAACTTGCAAACACTAGACAAGCTGAAAAAAACTGTTTCTTTCATGCTATTGTAATAAAACCATTGGAACGGGTTTCAAATGAACGTCCCTAATATTTTAACCTACCAAGCGAGTTGTAAGAGGTGACTAAAGAGGGTTGGCTTATGAAGTGACTAAAGAGGGTTGGCACCTGGCTGGCATAAGAGGTGATTTAAGAGGGTTGGCTTAAGAGGTGACTAAAGAGGGTTGACATAAGAGATGACTAAAGAGGATTGGCGTGAGGATGGCATAAGAGATGCATAAAGAGGGTTGGCATAAGAGGTGACTAAAGAAGGTTGGCGTAAGGCTGGCATAAGAGGTGACTAAAGAGGGTTGGCACGAGGCTGGCTCTTTGTATAAAACTTGAGCTTCAAAATGCTACCAGTTATGGTCAAGTCTACAAAGGCTTGGCATGAGTTGGTTGAAGACCTATGATCCATTGGGAGATGAAAGGCAGAAGAGGAAGAAAGAGTTTGCTGCTACTGTAAAATCATATCAACTGTTGTCACAATTGTAAGCTTAAGGAATCATGCATCACAGTCATAAAATACTGCACGTAAGCACACATGACGCAACAAAAGCCTGAGATTGGTACATGCACACACAATGAAATGTCATTAGTTTCCAGCTGCACTAATACCAGAAAAACAGTTTACCTACCTGAATCATGTCAGACAACATGTTCTAGTTCTTACAAACTGTCAGATAAAATGTGTGGCACATATATATACTGATGACATAGATGCTAAAAATATTGTCTCCAGCTGCACTAATACCTAACTTAGTTTACCTATCTGGATCATATCAGACAGACAGCATGAAAAGGTCGTTGAAAAAAAAAACTGTCAGCAAAAATATTTGAAGCAATACCTTTGATCTACTATGTGGAATTACATCTCAAGGTTATTAGCAGGAGTGGACTGACTCAGAGGTTACAGCATTGGCCTCAGGTTCATGCAGACCTAGTTTGTTTCATGTTCTGAACTGGGGGGTTGTTTTATAGAATACAAAAAGATGGTATATACACCCCTCTGATCCTGGGCTTGTGGATTAGACATCTAGCTTTCTCGGATAAGGGTGATAAATCTAGGAGGGCCTCTGAGTAACTTAAAAATCTCTCGGCAGTTGGAAATAAAAGCAGCAGGCTGTGTCCTCAATTTTTGCGGAGTTGATGCACCTTGCTGAGATTCTGCCTGTGTAATCATCAGTGGAGACTGGAGCACTTATAGAGATATTATCTATGTGCAGCAAAGTGACCCTTCACAAACCAAACCAGACTTTGTCATTTGTGATAGGCTTTGTGTTTCCTAAACTGTTGTAACTTACTTTCATTATTATTTTATTACGAGGGTAAGTTAATAAGTAAGTCACAAATGGCTGTAGAAAATAACTAAAGATGATAACAACTTGAAACCAGTTTATTTTTAAACATACGTTGTCCCTTTATTTTTCAACGTAATTTCCACCAACACTGATGCACTTATCCCATCGTTTTATCAGTCCTCCCAAACCCGCTGCATAGAACTGCGTGCTTTTTCTTCATTGACCTGCCATCCCCAGAACTGTGTGACTTACTTATTGACTCACACTTGTAACGTTTTCTACCCAGCTATGCACCGCTTTACGGGACAAACATTTGTCAGCATAAACAGGAAACCCACCTTGGCGGGAGACATTTCGCGAATAACGCCAAAGTTGAATGTGAAGTGAAAACATGGTTTAGACAACAGAGCACGCAATTCTGTGCCGCTGGTTTGGGAGGACTGATAAAGTGATGGGATAAGTGCATCAATGTTGGTGGAAATTATGTTGAGAAATAAAGAGACAATGTATGCACAAAAATAAACTGGTTTCAAATTGTTATCATCTTTAGTTATCTTTCTACAGCCATTTTTGGCTTACTTATTAACTTACTCTCCTATGTGTTTAATTTTGCTGCTAAAGTATATTAAACATATCTCTGTTTACATTTTATTATTTAATTTTTTTTGTTTAGTTCTTAGATTCAGTTTGTCTGTGGAATATTTGTTTTTTTCTCTACTGTTAGTTTAAAACAATTTTGCCTGAGCTACAGACATAAGGCTTACTCTTTGTCGTTTGCAACTGCCACTGATTCTTTATCATCCCTAGTCCATTGTGTGATGCTAGTTTTTCATTTATGTGTTACGATTGTGTGATTTTCCTAGGAATAAATTATATCTTGTACTGTATATGTTGGCATGATATTTATTGCTCACATGTGTTTGTTTGCTCTGGCACAGGACTTATCAGAAAGAACCAATTCATTTCTTTGTCTCCTGCATACCTTGGACAACTAAACCACCACAGTCCCACTACATTATTGTCAAGAATGGAACACCAGAGTCAGATGTAGAATGGCGTTGTAAAGATGGTTATCAGGAGAGACAATACACGGTGGGAAGTTTTGAATGTATTCCCATACAAACCACACCAGCTCCAGTCAGCAGCACTACGCAGCTTCCAACATCTGTCAGTACTAACACAACCGAACCTTTTACCTTTTCATCACATGTTAAACAACACAGTGGAAATGATAACATAGGTGGCATTATTGGTGGTGTTCTTAGTCTTGTTGTTGTTATTATAGTTATAATTATTATTTTATATCGCAAGCAAAGACTGTGTTCTGCTAGACCGAGATTAAATGATGCAAATGGAAATGCTCACACTATTGTTCTTATAGAACCGTGTTCATTCACAGAAACTGAACCTTTGACACCAAACCCCAGTAGTATAAATTACAGGTTTTGTTTGAAGTTTGTAGAAGAGCTGGGAGTTCATAAATTAAAGTCATTTCTCAATGTACTTTATGATCCCAGTGGAAAGTTTCATGCAGAAAAGGTGATACAATTTGAGTCAAGTAAAACTGCAGACGTTAATACATACCTCACCAAGTCTTTCTTAACTTGGGTGGAGTTGAATAAAGGAATATACAGGTCGTGTATTGTGACTGCGTTAGCAGATATTGCACGTAAGTATGTACTAGAAGTGATTGAGGAGTTAGTTCCGGTGGATTATATAAATGAAACCAACAGGATGGGTGCTGATGTAACATATGCTGGGGCATCAGGAGCTGATGACGAGACCACATTATCAGCTGGAAGGAAGGTAATCAGTCAGGATAGATTCAGACTGTATTACTATCTCACTGAGCAGATTGAGGCTGAAAGATTGCGAGAATTATTACAACAGCTTTCAGATTCATCTGAAAGGTTTAATGCTTATAATTATTATATTGCAAGATTGACTGAAGAGAGGGATTTTAGTAATGCGTTTGCACAGACACTTGAGGAATGGTGGCTGAGGAACTTTAGCCTGTCACTAAACAACATTCTCATAGACTTTCTGAAAGAACAAAGCAGGGCAGATGTCTTGGAGAACGATGAATTTCTGAATCGCTTGCAGAGAATTGATAAAACTTCTGTCTCAGACCGGCATGATCAAGAACAGTCTCATTCTCCTGATAATTTAATGCCAGATGACATTGATGCCAATAAAGTGCCACATAATGCTGACATGGGACAAAAACCAAATGTCAGTAAAGTGGAGCACATGCCAAATAAACTTGAAGGGGAGGACATGTCAGGTGACACTGAAAGTAAGAACATGTCAGGTGGCACTGAAAGTAAGAACATGTCAGGTGACACCGAAAGTAAGAACATGTCAGATGACACTGAAAGTAAGAACATGTCAGATGACACTGAAAGTAAGAACATGTCAGGTGACACTACTGAAAGGAAGAACGTGTCAAGCAACAGTAAAGATGAGGATGACATGGGAAAAAATACTGTGTCAAAAAACAATGAAAAGAGGGCGCCGGCATCACGTGAAACTAAAAAGAAGCATAAAGCCAAAAGAGAGCAAGAATTACTGGCAGCTCACTGAAATGGGACAAGTATGACATAACACTGAAGACAAGTCACTGCTTCGTAACATTGAAATAGATCATGTGTCACATAACAATGTAAGGAAGCAACATTACATAGCACTGAAAAGGAATAAGCATGGAAATAGCACCGAAGTTCCGCAAGTCGAAAAGTCGCTTAAAAGTCGACAGGGTCGACTTCATTGCACCGGGTTTTATCCCATATGGCTCGGTCTCTTTCCGCAGCACGGAAAGCGCCGCACAAAGCACGAACTCCGTAGCTCGTAGTTCCGTAGCGACGACCCACATGAGTCTCCGAAACATTTAACTCGTAAACCGAAGGACGCGGCCCGGAATCTAACCCACAACCTTCGGAGCACGAATCAAACGGCTTGACCACTTCGCCACAGAGACTCCCAAAATTTCCGCAAGTGTCTCATAGCAATGATAATGTATCTCGTAATCTTGAAAGGAAGCAAGGGTTACATAGCAATATAGATTAAGTCTCACGTAACACGGAAAGGAAGAAAGTGTTACATAGCACTTAAATAGATCTTCCTTTTTTTTTCGTTCACTTGAAATATGTCTTTAACTGTTGTCTCTTGTATGAATTTAACTGTCTTGTTTAGTTCATTCAGTGGTCCATAGAGTTTATCTTCCACTGTCATCTCTCTAGGCCAGAAGGTTTGCCTAGATATGTTGTATTTTAGGCAGTCTTGGAGTATGTGATCTGCTGTCCTCGACGCCAATCCACATGTGCACATGGCTGATTCACCAATCTTGAATTTTGTATACATGTGATTGCGTAATCTATTGTGTCCTGTTCTGAGGCACAGAATAATGACCTGTTCTGGTCTGTCCATAATGTGGTAGTCATCTTGAGTAGGTTTTGGTGTCTTTCTGACTGATTTGATCATTCTTTTCTTTTGGTGGTATGTAACGGGCACACCGGGCTGTTCCTTCCTTAGCCAATTGATCAGCTCTGTCGTTTCCGGGTACTCCACAGTGAGATGGTATCCACTGTATGGTAACCTTAAGCTGACTGCTAAGTTCAGAAAGTAGTGTCCTTAGTGCTGACAATTTCCCAGACAGGAGCACCTCGAGTACTGATTTTGCATCTATCAATAGCACCACAGGTTGTGTACCATGACTGGTATTTAGTAATTTCTCTGTTGCTATCTTGATTGTCTCAATTTCAGCATCATAGTTATGGCAGTACTTTCCTGTTCATACTCTGGCTGTGTTTATAGTATTATTTGGGTATTTTATTTACACTCCCGCTCCTCCATTTAAAATAACATTTTGTGCTGACCCATCTGTGTAGACTCGGATCCAGAGGTTCTGTTGTTATTCTTCATCAAGGAAGCTGAGAGTGGCTGTTCTGCGTTTTATACAGTTCTGTTCTTCCTTGTCAAATATTCCTCTCTCTTTTGCCTGGATTTGTAGTGATAGTCTTTCTATGGAGTTTGTTCTGGAATAGTTTTCAGGGGACTGAAATAGATGATAGGTTACATAACACTGAAAGGAAAAGTGTTACAAAGCAATGAAATAGATCATCATGCGTCATGTAACACTGAAATTAATTTAATGCCTGTGAAGTTGCAAACATGTCTGCCTTTTCTTTAGACAGATGACAGATTGCATGACTGGGACAGGGGTGCTCCAGACATGCTTGTTTCCACATCCCAATCAATCCCAATCAGTTGCCACGGGTTTAAAGACAATCCAACAGGAATGCTGTGGAAAGAATATATTTGGTCAGGGAAACCATGGGCATAAAAAAGCTTGAGAACCGCTGACCTAGTATATATGAGATGGAAACAAATAGGTATATTAAACTCCTGCGAGAAAAAACGTACTAAACATCAAACAACGTTGCACATACTTTACAAGGAGATCCACGTATCGCGAAATACAGGTGAAAATCCGAAAGAAATCAGAAGCACTCAATAAATATAAAAAATGAATAATAAAATAAGATAAAATACACACGAACGCGTACAATATGACAATATATATGAGAGCTTAACAGTTCACACCCATTCAGCAGTAACCGATTTACTTTGTTTTTTAAAGAGAGTTGCTAAACTGAGCAACTATGTAACACTGTCTGGTTGATACTTTCTAATTCATGCCTTGAATACAGTGGTCAGTTTGTAATGAAAAGTTGTTCGGCAGGAGATAGTTTTATAGAAGCTACTGTTACATTCATGTGCTAGAGGTATAGGACCAGCAGCACACAAGAGTGTGGCAAACACAGTTCAAGGGGCTGAGTATCCATGGAAATATGTGGATAACTACCGGAGCTGAGCAGAACAGTCACTTGTCCTGGCAGCTAGAAATTGCTGTAGAAGGCATAGCTCATAAACCACCCATGTGGATACGGAGGGCTAGGGGAAACTACACATTATATTGTCAAGAATTACTGTAAGAGCTTGCCACAGATCTTCAATGATTGAGTTCAGAGTCTTCATTTCATACCAGTCTTCTGACGACTGAATAACCTGATATGACATGGTGTTCCATGTTCTGGGTGATAGTTGTTCAGCTGGATTTGATCATCTGTTGGTTGCTGTAAGGGCTGTCTGTAGCGATGTGGTCAAACCGTCTGCCTCATGCTCCGAAGATTGTGTGTTCATTTTCAAATTCAACTGCTCGGTTCATGAGTGTAATTGTTTCTGAGACCCCTGGAGGTCATTGCTGGAGCTATGCTTGTACTCTGTGCGACGCTTTCAGTAGGTGGTTAGCCTCTCTTTGGAGAGAGACTGAGCTGTATGGGAAAAAATCCAGTTCAATGATTTTTTTACCTTTATTGTCATTGAACCATTTGTGGCTTATTTCTTAAGCATTCCAGGGACACTGTGTTCTATACCATGTTCTTGACTCTTAATACTACTTATTCATAAGCTTAAAAAAAGTGTTATTGCAGCATTTTGAACTCTGTTGGAGTCAGTCTGGTAAGATGTTACGGACTGAAATATACAGGTTACGTGTTCATGCTATCATAGCAAAGTGTGCAGGCTTAGTTTGAGCTTTTATTTGACATCGATTGTTAAATCTGATTGCAATTTGAAAGGTTACCATCCTGTGATTCTCTCATCCAGTCCTGCACTCATACATACATTTATGTTAATGACCTTACTCTGCATGCCAAAGAGTTCATTGATGTTTTGCTGACATACCTGACCAGAAATATTACTTGTTGGGGAAACCTTGAGGCTATTCAAATAGCATGAAAAATAAATACATAGGTATTAATTTGTACTCATAGAAGAAGAGGGAAAACTACAGATTTGAGAATAGATTGGACAATGTAAATTTAGTTCTCATAGTCTACTATGTCCTCTTCTCTTTTTCTCTACTTCTATGTATGCAAATAAGCATCTGTTTTATTATTTCTCATAGACACCCATTGAAACAGCTTGTTAACAGTATAACTAGAAAGTCCTTTTGGACTGTACAGGGGAGACCTGGAAACACACTCACAAGAGAATTAGTGACAAAGATGAATAATACAGGACAGATGTGGAAGGAATTGTTAGAGACAACAAAGGGTGGGAGGACTTGACATCAGATAGTTAAAGGCCTTTGGTCCATAGGGGATAAAAGGCAGAAGAGGAAGTGTCTTTCTGTGAAATAGCACCATAAGAAATGTGTGTGGAAATTGACAGACTAGAGCGAACCTTACTGTGACACCTCTAGTTGGCAAATGTAACAACAACAACTGCAGCATCATGCCATGCAATAGGAACCTGCTGTGATGTGATACTGTCACTACATTTTATAGACCCAAATGCACGGAGGAATAAGTGACCAGTCTTTCCCTCACTTAGTGAAACAACAAATGGGTCAAACCCTCATTCGACCACGCTTATGACTTTATCAGCAACAGCATGTTGTTAATCCAGTAGTTAATGAGTTCAGATCAAAATATGTGGTTAGTAAGATATTTGTTTGTAATATGTTGAAATGTGAGATATTATAATTAGGTTTGTAGTTTTTGTAGTTATGTATTTTTTTACATTTTATATTATTTTACTGAAACAGCACTATGTGTTTTGTCTATATCAGTGGTTCTCAACCGGTGGGGAGTTCTCTCCCCCTCCCTCCACCCCAGGGGGGAATTTTAGGGTTTCGGGGGGGGGGGGGGGGGGGGGGGGATGAAGACCACAGATTGGCATTTTCAAATTGGCTTCAGGATCACACAAAACATGATCGGGAGATTAAGCGTACTCGCGATGTTAAATTCCCCGATTATTTCAAGATCGCGTTAATACAAGAACCAAGTACTTGATATTGTTTTCCCTCCATAATTTGCGGTTCTGTGCTTCTAGCCCTTCTGAGATTCGTTCTATAATTTCCGGTCCCCAGCATGGCTGATAGGCAGTGAAACGGTTAAGGCCTCTGGGTGTTTATGCTCGTGGCTACCGTTGCATTTACATTTTCCTCTTGTTGGACTGGTAGTTTACGGTTTCATCCCCCTGCTACTGAGTTGAGTGCGTGGCACGACGCTGTGAGCTGTGAATTTTGTGTGAAATGCTTTTAAATCTGCCTGAGGTTGTGGAGCATGATCTACATGTTCAGAACAATGGTGGATGGCTATGTCCCAGAATTGACTGGTTTTTGTGCCTTATGCAGAAATGTGTGGCGGCTGGTCTTCTGGTTAACTGCTGCTTCTTTTGACAATGAACCATGCTTTCGTGGAGGACTGTTGTTTTGGCATTCTGGAGATGGTATTACATACAGTGAAATGTTTTTTACATCTGTCCGAGGTGTTGTGGTGTGATCTGCATGCTCAAAATGGCGTAGCTGGCTAGATAACATCTAGAAACGGAATAACAACATCCAGAAATATCTACATGTATGGCGGCGGATGTGTCGCAGAAGCGACCGGTTTTCTTGCCTTATGGAGAAATGTGTGGCTGCTGGTTTGCTAAAGACTGCCGTTTTGGTGAAGAACTGTGTTTTCGAGGAGGAATTTTGTGTTGCCATTCTGGCGACGGCATTATGTACGGTGAAATGATTCACTACATCTTTCGAGGTTGTTTTGTTGCGTGACCTACAGTTCGGAGAAAAAAATGGCGTGGCTGGCTAGACAACATCTAGAAACGGAACAACAATATCTAGAAACATCTAGACTTTGTAGGGAACACCTGGTTGGGAAAGTGACTGCCAATTCCATCAAGGAACGGAGCGTTAATAGGGACGAGCCTTTGCTGTGATGTTGGAACCGCGACTAATGTTAGTCTGAACATATGGTGAAGGGGGGCACAGGCCAAAAAAATTTTGAGAACCACTGCTTTAGATCAGTACTAGTAGCAAAAAATGTTCAGGAATCGGAATACCGAAAATTCCAGCCTATCAAGAATACGAAGTTCTTGAAACATCAAAAAAATATTCAAAGTTGAAGACAGACATATTTTGAGCTAATGCCGGTAAGGGAAGTCACTGTGACATCATGACTAATGCAACAAGAGAAGCAGCTGTGGCATGTCGTTAGTGCACTTGCTAAGTAAGGCATGGTTCTGGGTTCAGTTCGTAGTAAAAATAAAAGTAAAAGACCATTTTTACACTATTTGTGGCATATACGGGTATATGGTGCTGGTCAAATATTTGTACACACCAATCGGCTCTAGAGTTGTGATGTGGGCAATATTATGCCAACCACTTTTGCTTTCCAAGACTTTTTCAAGTACCCATTTTAGGCATGACTGGGAGCCCAGGTCAATTAAACAAAATGTAAACCCATGACCACGGGCCAGCTAGCAGGCAAGCTATCCACTGTGCTGTCATGGCTCCCTCATTCCCTAGTAGCTAGCAGTGGATGGAACTCTTCAAACCAATACTGTAGTGTAGTCAACCCAGTCTTGTAACATGGGTTCCAGATGTATCTGGAAATCTTCTCCAAAGGCAAGGTGGTGAGGATAGAAACTGGTCATCCCACCTCATAATGCCTTGACCGAGCTCCTTTGACAGTGTCTGCCCATGAGATGACCTTTTACTGCATGGGGGAAGTTATTAAAACTATTTAACAAAACCCCAGTTTTGACCTTGAAGACAATGTATTTATTTGCACTTGCAGACCATTATAAAGTCATGAACAAGTTGACACACAAAAGTATGTAATGAAAACAGTTGAAGAGTCTGCTGCGCAAAATAATGCTGCAATGATAAACATCAATCATAATGTAATTTCTTGAAATGAAGAGTCACACACATAATTCACACACAAAAATTGACCTGTTCATCTTGTCTTTATTTATTCTTAAATTTTAATTTTAAAAGCTTTGTTTAAGAATCTTGAAAGTAAGAAAATCAGAGAATCCTCGAGTAGGCACTGATTAGCATTCATATGTATATAATTTGTTAGTTGTGACTTTTTCAGTAAGAATGCAATGAAAGTTGAAATCTTTGGATATATTACTTCTATATGGATAGAATGTTCACTTTTGTCATCCTCCTCAGATGTCAATGGAAGTGAGTAGATTAGCAACGTTATTCTGGCTATAATTGTCTTCAATACTGCTATGAACTTTGCTGCTGGTAAAATCTGTTAACACGTTAAGCTTGCATTTATGTGCCTTTTCATGTGACTAAATTTATGAGTTTGGTGAATATACTGACATTTTGAAGACATGGGGGTTAGAATATCTGCCTCATATAGGTAAATTTAATAATATACTGACATTTTAGAGGACATGTGGGTTAGAATATCTGCCCCCCATAGTTGAATTTAATCATTTCCAGATGTATCTGGAAATCTCCAAAGGAAAGGTGGTGAGGATAGAAACTGGTCATCCCACCTCATAATGCCTTGATCGAGCTTATGTGGTGTCCTAACAGTTCTTGCTCCTTTGACAGTGTCTACCCATGAGATGACAGGAGAAGGAAAGAAAACCCAATTTCAGCAAAGCAAGTGGGTTAGAATTTCCACTATACACATCATTGGCACATGTGTCATATTCCTCAGTAAGGCAGAATGGATTTTGTTCAGCGAAGGTGGAATAACAGCCGTACCCTGTGGTGACTGCTCGGACATGTGGCTTTTATCCCTCTTTCTGAAAAACATATCTGGCAAGCACCAGCAATGATGCAAATGCTGTAATCTGTATTTTTTCCTCGCAACCTAATTTGATCAAAACTACTGTCTTATTACAGTTGTTTAGAAATAAATGTAAAATAGTGGCAGCTAGTATGTGTATATTTTGTAGTGTTACTGTGTATGTGTATATATTATGTATGTTATGTGTTTGGACTATCTTTGCATGTGTGCATTGCTTTCATATTTTAGAGTCATTGAACTGCACATACATAACATGAATGAAATTATGTGTGTAGAATTAAATTTAGTTCCTTGAAAATGTATATATTCTTATTCTAAAGCCTTCTTCACCCTCTTTTTCTCCATTTTCTTGTCCATCTACTGCTTTTTCTTCTCCATTTGTTTCTTCTACTTCTCTAGTGCTTTTTCTCCACCTTCTTTCCTTCTTCAGAAATAATAATGATGCATATGTTGGTTTAATTTATGTTGTTGCCATCTCACACATCAATCTTCCTTTGTTTATAAAAGCTCTAGATTATTCATAAATCCAAAGTGTTTCTTCTGTACGCAAGTCCGAGTAGACCAAGAGTGCTTTCTCTGTTCATATGTATGTCTAGGTATCTGCTATGCACAAAATGATGTTTTGTAACAGCACAATGCAAAAGAATGATGTTTTGTAACAGCCCAATAAAATAAAACACATTCACAAGATCACAAAGTACATTGCATTACACTGTTGTTTTCAAGCCTCTGATCTGATATCAACAGACATTTGTGTCCAATTTTGTTTCCTTGACCTTTGATATGCTTCAGTCAAGGCAACTGATTTGTGCAGCTCTTAGTCTGACTTGGTATACCCTGCCTGTGACTATACTCAACTTTGTTAGCTCATGGGCTTGGGGATGTTTGAAAGCTAAAGTTTGCCACCACAAGGTGCTATCCATAAGTGCCTCAACTGACATCATGCATATCTCACAATTATATAGTATTGAAATCTTCCTGTCAGAATAATTGCATTGAAAAAGAGTGTTCGCTGCTGCCGAGCTTATACTGCACTCTGAATAAAACACACAAGTTACCATAATTGTGGAGTCTGAATAAAACACAAAAGAATACTTACCTGATCAACACAAACATTGAAAACAGAAAACCTAAAAACAGAAAAAAAACAGTTTTCCATTTTCTCATGCACAGTTAAGTATTGTAAGAGTACTTATCTGGCATGTGAAAACGGAAAACTTTTTTCTGTTTTCAATTTTTGTGATGATCAGATAAGTATTCTTTTATTTTATGTTTGGTATTGTTTTGTATTTCTTTTTTGTTGATAAAGACTTTGATCAAAATGTTTGCCTGTGTCTGTTTCTATTCTTTGACCATTCTAGCCATATTGTGTTGTTTTATTCAGACTCCAGAATTATTGTGAAGAAAAGATCTGGCGCTGGGTAGACCCTACATTGAGAAAGCCCAAGAATAATATAACTAGAAAGGCTTCAGTCTGGAACTCACAAGGCAAAATAAGCAGAGAAAGACATTAAAAACTCACTGAGAAGAGAAGAGAAGTGAAACAAATGAACAATATGCGAAGGGCATGGACAGAGCTACAAGGGATAGCTAAAGATTGGAGGGCATGGGGTGAGTTGGCTGAGGGTCCTTGCCCCAATGGAGGGATAGAGAGGATAGTTACTTGTTTGTTTTATTCGGATTTCAGAATTCTTGCAAATTGACTGTGTTGTGGTCACATCTATACTATGTGTGATGTGGCCAGATTCTATTCCAATGCTGATTTAGTGGCCTGTAATGCATTCATTATCGGAACATGTCATTCTGTGATCTTCCTGGGGCAGCTAGTAATGTCATGACCATGGGGTGGGTTTCAGTGATAGATGAGGAGGGGATGTGCAATATCAGTGAAACAGATGGCTCTGTGACCAGCTGCTCTGATTGCTTCTTGGTTCCTAGCTCATGGAGTTCAGATGAAAACAGAGAGCATTGGCCACTGTCTACAGACATTAACTACATTATGAGAAGTTCAGGCCTGGATGACAGGCGATTATAGGTTTTCTAATTGTTAATGTTTAGTCTGGGCCATGTGTGTGTTACATCAAACCAGTTTTAACATATGGCTGTGAATCCTGTACAAGTTATAAACTAGCAAAATAAAAAAATCACTTTATGTGCCAGAGATGTGGTTTTACATATTAACGCCAAAACATTTCTAGGACAGCCAAAATAAGTATTATAAATATTTTTAAAGAGGCTAGGACATAAAGACAACTGATCACAAACGTTAGATAAAGATAATCAACATGTTTCAGTCACATTATTTAAAGAGAACAAGTGAAAAATGGCATTTGGAAAAAGATTCATGGAGAAGAAGGGAGGCTGAAAGAAAGAGAGAACTGCAGGGAGGAAGATTGTTTCTTGACAGTCCTTTGTATGACTTAGAATGATATCAGCATACAAACTGATGCATTCTGATTGTGGTCTTAAGACGTGTAGAAACATGATAACCGACACTCCTTGGCAGGGTACTTTATTTTATATATATATATATATATATATATATATATATATATATATATATATATATATATATATATATATATATATATATATTCGTTGGCACCTTGCCGTCTTGACAGACGATAGTTTGTGCTTTAAAAAGGCATAATAACTTTTAACTATGGCGGTAGCGAGTGTGACTGATAAGGCCAATTTGCGCTGTAAATGTCCGTTCACAGTGGGTGCATGTGAACACGTGGTCATTTCCACCATCATGCACCATCTTACGTCTCAAACGCTTGGTGTGTGACTTTTCTGCAATAATTTTCTCCTTTGACTTTATTCCATTTCTGATATTTGCCCTCCATGCAACACGTTCAGCGGCGACTTGCTCCCAATGTGCATTATCAATGCCTGTATCAATCATGTCCCGCTTACACACATCTTTGTATCGTAGTAGAGGCCGACCCTGAGATCTCTTACCCATCTGTAATTCACCAAAAAAGATATCCTTTGGTATTCTACCATCATCCATCCTCCTAAGATGTCCTATCCATCTAAGTCTACGAAGACTGAGCATGGAATAAACTGTCACACAACCTGATCTTTCCAATACTTCAGTATTATATATATCTGGCTCTGTGGTGAATGGGTTATGGGCTCTGTTTATAATCCCACATACCACATTCGAAACACAGCTGCAGGCAATGGTATGAGTTCCTGTTGTTAAAACACAATGACAAACTACTGAACGTAAACTTTCCAAGACTTCACAAGCAGCCAAAAAAAAGCTGGGGTTGACTGCGAAGTTCTGTGAATGATATGCAACTAACTAACTAATATATTATATATATATTTGTGTGTGTGTGTGTGAGAGAGAGAAAGATTGTATGCAAGTATTTTTATATATTTTCATACATTGAATGATTTCTTCTTTGCTTATGTGTGATGGAAGATTGGAGTTGATATATATTTACTTTGTGGCATATATGGGAGGAAATTGTTATGTGATATTTGTAGATTTTATTTTTGCAACGGTCTCTGTAGCTAAGGGCTTGCGAACGCGGTTTGTGAGCCTGTATACCCGGGTTCGAAACACGGCTGTGCTGGTTTTTTCGAAAAAGGTATAGGAGCCGGTCATTCAGAAAGCAATGGCAAACTACTGAACTTAAAATTTGCCCAGGAATCACGAACAGCAAAAATGCTGGGGTTGACTGCTACGTCCTGTGAGGGAAACTAAAATTTTTTTTTTTTACAGGACATCGCTGTCAACACCAGCATCTTTCAGCTGTATGTTGGATTTCTTGGCAAGATTACGCTCAGTAGTTTGCTATTGCTTTCTGAGCAGCTGGCTCACATACCCCGTAAGTTACCGATGCGATTCGAACTACTGCTGATTCTCACCGTCATCACGTTACCCACGAGAGTATACGAGATTACGGAGAAAAGTCATAACCTCTTAGCCACAAAGCCGGCTGTAGATTATTACATTTATTAATTACTTGTAATTCATTATTATGTGTGTCCCATGTATATATTAGTTTCTGTTTTAATTTGTTACTATTTATATGTAGACATTCCTTCATTGTGACTTCTTTTATTCAATTCAATAGAGGTGAACAAAATAAATCACAGTGAAGGAATGTCATTGTATCCCAGTTTATGTAAGTCCACAGGAGCTTTTACATAATAAATCTATAAATCTATCCGCACACAGTGTTTATTTAAAATGTATATGTTAGTTTTCCCTCATGAATAACTACATTTCATGTTGTTTTCATATTTTACCATTTTTAGGTTAGTGATTTTGTGTGGAATCCCATGGTGCCTCAACCTTTTCCTAGTTGGATTCCTTTACTTCAAAATAATTTAAAAAAAAAACATTTTTAATGCCTACTTAAAAAGTATATTTTAGTTTGAATTCTTGCTTGTATTATTTTGAGGAGTATCTTAATTATAATCCTTACACAGTTGTTCAATGTATGAAAATATATAAAAATACATGCGTTCTGTATTCTTCACAGTTTACAGCTTTTGGTGTTTTGGGACACTAATGAAAATGGATGTTTTCATGTCACATGTGTGGTTGCTTACTTCTGTAACAGTATATATGTTTGGATTGCTTGCGCAGAATGCAATGTGGCGGCAAGAGTGTTCAATCAATGTGGTATAGTGAAGCTTGGATACAGCAGTCAGTGACAGGCCAAATAGCACAGGAAGAGAAGCTTTCTCCTGGCCAAGTCTAAAGATGAACCTCGTTATGTTTGGGTATTCAATCAATCAATCAATCAATCATGTGCCATGCCGGAAAGCGTGGGCGGTCATGACTCGCCATTTCACTCAATCACCAGTGTCGTGGATCAGCTCAGTGTTCCTGTCTCGTCCATGCCATGTGGCCAAGCCATCCAGGTATTTTCCTCTTGGTCTGTTCCCTTCGATCTTGCCAGTTGTCACCAAGTTCTCCAATCCATTTCTTCTCATAACATGTCCAAAACATTTTGACTGTCTACATCTAATTTCTCTAATCAGTTTACGATGTTCATTTGTCTCCTGCAGTACTTGGTCATTGGTTTTTCTGTCTGTCCATGGTATTCTTTGCATTTTCCTCAGAAACCACATTTCTGCAGCCATCAGATGTTTTTCAGCTTGACTGCTCATTGTCCAAGTTTCACATCCATACAAAAGAACAGGCTCTATGTATCCCCTCAACACTCTTTTTCTCGTTTCAATTGACATCTTTTTATTGGTCAGAATGTTTTTCATCTTGCTAAAGGCTACTTTCGCCATGGCGATTCTTGTTCTAACCTCTTCAAGGCATCTCCCATCAGATGTTATGACTGTTCCAAAATAATTGTACCGATTCACTTGTTGAAGAATATTTCCATTTACTTGTATATTACATTGTAATTTCTTCCTAGTGACGACCATAACCTGAGTCTTTTTACAATTTAATTCTAACCCCAGTTGCTCACTGTGTACAACAACCGCATCTACTAATTGTTGCAGGTCCTGCGCATTGTCTGCAATTAATACTGTATCATCTGCATATCTAATGTTATTGATGTTTCGTCCTCCAATGCTGATTCCATTTATATCCTCTACATTTCTGAAAGTATTTTCACTGTAGGCCTATAGGAAAAAAAGATCTGAGACATCACACATCCTTGCCTAACACCTCTCTTAATTGGCTGATACTGTCCCACTTCATTATCAATCCTTATTGCAGCTTGTTGTTTCCAATATATGTTTTTTATAAGTCTAATGTCTTTCCCATCAATTTGTAGATCTGCAAGCATATCCACCATGTTGACATGTCTAACTCTATCAAAAGCCTTTGTATAGTCAATAAAGCAAAGATGTATATCCTTGTTTACTTCTATAGCACGTTCAATAACTGTTCGCAGCATATACACAGCATTTACTGTACCCTTTCTTTCTACAAACTCCACATTGTTCTTCCCCTATTTCAGGTTGTATCTTCTTCCTCACTCTTTGCATGATAGTTCTTAGCAAAATCTTTGTGATGTGACTCATTTTACTAATTGTTCTATGTTGATCACATTCCAAGGTTCCTGATTTCTTTGGGATTGCAATAAATACAGAATTACATAATTCAGGAGGTATATCTCCAGTATCATATAATGTGTTCAACAGTCTGGTGACTTGCTCTAGTCCAAATTCTTCTAAAGCTTTAATCATTTCTGTTGTGATGTTATCTGCACCGGGGGCCTTGCCAGCTTTCATATGCTTAAGAACATTTCAAACCTCCATCTCCAAAATTGGCGATCCTTCATTATTAAATCTAATATCATACTGTTCGTCTCTGTTATCATCATAAAGGTGTTTCACATAATCTGTCCATACATGTAGAATCTGGTCTTTTTCTATTATGATTTTGCCATCTTTAGTTTTTGAACACCCTGTTGATGTACTTGTTCTTTTATTAGTAAGTTCCTGAATTCTTTTGTGCACCAATTTGGTATTTTGACTGTTGTGTTGGTTTTCAATTTCTAAGCACTTTTCCTCAAGCCATGCTTCTTTTGCCTCCTTACATAATATTCTGACTTGTCTGTGAATTTCTTCATACTTGACAGAATTATTTTTGTTGAGTCTTCTTGTTTCTATGAGGTGTAAAATTTCTTCAGTCATCCATTTCTTAAGACCTACCTTCTTTAATTTTGGAATAGTTGTTTCTGCAGCCACATTGATTGAATTCTTCAACGTTTCCCATTGATCATCCACATCCTGGAATAATATCTCTAGATCAGACAATATTTCAAATCTGTTCTGCACTTCTATGTTGAATTTGTTTTGTATTTCCTTGTCATTACTTAATGTACACAAATCATATTTAGTGTTTTCTGTTATATACTTGACTTTCTTCAACTTTATCCTCAATGTTCCTGTGAGTAATCTGTGGTCACTATAACAATCGGCACTGGGAACTATTTTTGCTACTGTTAGCGCGTTTCTAAATCTTCTGCTAATGAGAATGTAGTCAATCTGGTTTCTAATCCTGCTATCAGGACTCCTCTATATCCATAATCTTCTAGGGTGTTGCTTAAACCAGGTGTTTCCTACAATCATTTCCTGTTTTTTTGCCCACTCTACGAGTCTGTATCCTCTTTCATTTCTCTCTCATAAACCATAGTTTCCTACTGTGTATCTATCCCCTTGATTTCCTACTTTTGCATTGAAGTCCCCTATTATGTTTATTTCTGAATTTTTACATTTCTTTAAGGCAGACTCTATGTCATAAAATTCTTCTACACTATCTTCACTGGATTCTCCTGTTGGGGCATGTCAGCGTGTTGGATCTCTAGGGGATCTCGTCTCGGGCTCAAACAGGCAACAATAACTCCGTTAAATATAATATAACAGTATTTATTGTATTTAGGTATACAGTGCGTTGGCGCAGTGGGTTTAACAAGTCCGCACTCATAAGTTGCTTATCACAGAGGTTTAACATCACACATGATTATAACAAACATTCTAAGCAAACTATCTAGCATATGTCTATGACCCTAAAACACATGGGTCTGAACTATTAAGTCCCTCTAAGGCAGGCCCTGTTGCCTCTTCGATGTCCCGTCTGTCTCTGCCGGTTCACACGTGTCGCAATCCGACACGGGTGGTAACTCTGTCCGAGTTCCTCGTGGACCCCGCAATAGGCGGGCCACATCAGTGTCCACGGGACAGTGGACTCACTGACCAGTCCTTCGAGAAGGCTCTGGATTACTCTGGCCTTCGAGGGTCTTACTTCTTTCCCTTGGGCGGGAGTTGTAGCCCTTTGCTAGTGGCTATTAACTTATGTTGGTTTACCGTATAATGTGAGGCTGTGACAGGAGTCCCCCTCTCCCCTGATTTGATGGGTTGTTATAAGGTAATTAGTTCTGTACTAATTCTGTCACAGAATCACATAAAGTCGGTATTTGTAGTTTGGTGGATAGTAACTTGGTAACCTACATACTGGCAGCAACACTCATGTATTCTCCCATACACCACTTCTCTGATTTGCTGAAGAGGTCTCTCTCTCCTGTGTCCTTAAAAATGCTTATCTGACCGAAGTTACGTGACGTTTACTAGTTGTTTCTACAACCCGTCCTTCTCAAAGTATCCTACTGATACCAAGATAATTAACCTCTGTATTAAAGAGGATTAACAAGACAAAAGTCTTGGCTAATTAAGTACACCTTCAAATCTTGTTCTGTGTGTGCATTTCAATACACTTTTACTCTCGTATGTTGTATAATGCTAAATATGTAGTTACGTTGTTATTTTATCCCATCTGACTACATGTGTCCCTGTTGGCTTGTTAATGTGTTGACTAATAAGTTGTTGCTTCTAATAAAGTGACTGTATTTTAATTGATAGTGTTCAGTTTTGAGTTTTGTGTAAAGTGTGTGCTGAATGTATGGCTTATCTCCAAGCGTCACGAGTTGGGATATCCTTAATCATGAATTACCCCAATGTGTGTAATGCATGATCAGGAATTCCAAGCAGTGGTGCTTAGATGTAGTATCCTAAATACTAAACTAAGAGTACTAAACTAACTACTAAACATGTATCAACAATTTAGACAAGTAATACACTTTACGTGAAAGATGCAGACAAATTAAAATAAATACGTTTTGCGTACAATTTGTCCGCTCAGTATATCGCTCTCTCATTTAATTTATTCACCCTGTCATTCACACATCTTTCATTCAAAATAGTATTTGGTTAAAATATATAAGTAAAGTTGAGGTAAGTGTTATTGCCCTTAGAAAAATTGGAATAGGAGATATGTTCCCTTTAAGATAATACGTACTTTTTGTAAGATGACTCAAAAATGGTTTATAATTTACATAGAGAAAATTGCATAGGAAGATTATTTCGCCTATGAATGGAAATCCCTGTAATATTATGGTAGAAAATGTGCAAATTACAGGCTAACATATTTTATATACATAATTCAATACAAATATAATACATATTCAATACTAAATTAATTAATTAACTAAGTAACTACATCCAAAGATGATGTGCGCGTTGTCCTCCTGTTGTTAGCGTGTCGTGCCATGAATATTAACAGTTAGTATGGCTGTCTCTTGAGTGTTGTCGTCGACGTAGTTCTGTTTCGGCTGTTTGCAAAGTCTCTTAGCAACAGCAGGTATGGAATGTTCTCAATGTCGAGTATAAAGTGTTCTTAATGCTTTCATGATCAATGTCAGTTCACTGGTTGAAATCATTTCACAGATAATGTCTCTAGCTCGGATTGGTCCTAGAGCTTTGGTAATTGGTAGTATAGTTCTCAAAGTTTGACGTTCGTGGGTGTTATACGTAACCTATTCACTGGGGTGTTATTACTTTTAAATGAAAGTTCTCTAGCAGGGTAGAGTTACACTGTTCTATGCCACGGAATAAAATATCACAATTTCTGGTATGGCGAATGGTCAATGTGCCCATTGTTATTCTGCTGGCGCATTCGTCTGCCGCAATAAAATATCAGCTATAATGTTATCAGTGCCTCTGATATGGCGGATTTCGAAGTCGAAATCTTGGAGAAGAAGACACCATCTTTGCAAACGATGGTTTTTCGGAACACCTTGCTTAAGCACCAACAATGGCGAATTATCGGTGAGTACAACAAAGTGGGCACCCAAGAGGAACTTAGATAATCTGAGCATACAAAATAATAGACTTAATGCCTCCAATTCCACCGTAGAGTAATGGATCTCTGCTTTCTTCAGCTTACGGCTTACGTAGAGAATTGGGTGTCTCACTCCATCCACTTCTTGCATTAAACATCCTCCAATTGCGATAGCACTCGATTCTGTGGTCAAAATAAAGGGCAAATCTATGTTTGGTAATCGTAAGACTGGTGGATTAGAAAAAATGCATTTCAATCTGCATATTGCATCCTCTAAGCGGGTACTTTTACAAAATTTTGCTGGATGATCTTTTGTCAACATATTAGAAAAAACTGATGTAAGTTCTGCCCAGTTTGGTATGAACTTAGCATAATAGTTTATAAGACCTAATAAACTTCTAATTTGTTTCTTTGTAGTAGGAACTTCTAGATTGAGAATTTTCGAAACAATTTTATCATCTGTCAACAGTTTGCCTTCAGAAATTCTATGACCAAGGAAGTCTATTTGTTTATAGCCTATTTCAACCTTGGAAGGTTTGATAGTAAGTCCGAAAAGAAAGATTTGGTTGAAGACTTGTTTGAGTGTAAGTAAGTGAGAAGTCATATTAGAAGAATGAATGCATATATCATCAATATAAGCTTGGACGTCTTTAATTCCGTGCAATAGCAACCTAGTCAATCTAACAAATGTGGCGGGAGCGTTCTTGAGACCAAATGGAAGATATCTCCATTCGTACAACCCAAGAGGTGTTGCGAATGCTATTATATGTCTAGAAGAAGGGTGCAGTGGTACTTGCCAATAACCTTTCGCTAAATCAACCTTCGAAAATAAGGATGATTGAGACATATTCAAAATGAGGTCTTCACAGCTGTTAATTGGCTCCGCATCTGTTGTGGTTATTGTATTTAATCTTCTATAGTCTATGCACAAACGTATCGTTTGGTCCTTCTTTTTCACCAGGACAATCGGTGAAGAATATTGAGACATAGATTTCTGAATTATTCTATTTTTCTCTAAATCCAAAATTTCTTTGTCTAAATGTGCTCTATAATGCAGAGGAATAGAGTATGGTCTACATTTGACCGGTGTCAGATCTGTCAACACAATTGAATGTGTTATTTTGTCAGTCCGTCCAGGTTTGTTAGAAAAGATAGATTTATAATCGTTAAGGAGAGACAAAATGTCTTGTCGCTGCTGTTGTGTCAAAGTGTCAGAGATTTGTATGTCCTTTATACTACCGTCGTCATTCATAATCGGTACTGGAATTTCAGTATTGTCTACGTCTGTCTGATTTATTACAGATGCTACTGTTTGTAAATTGTCCTCAATGTCAATGTCGTCGTCGTCGAGATTAATCGTTGTCAATATGTCGTCACATTGGTCGTCGTTGTCGTTATTCCATATTGTCGGTAAAGTAAATATGTCTTCGTCGTCTTTGTTGTCGTAAGAGTGCGTCGTTAACGATGCTTCGTTTGTCGAGGTGTCATTCAGTTGGGTCATTGTCGTTTCGTTTCTGTCATCAGTTAGCTGCGTCTGCTTACTCGTGTCACTGTCCTGTCTAGCATAGTATGGTTTTAACATATTTACATGGAATATTTTCAACTTTCCATTCAAAGAAATTTCGTAATCAACTTCCGAAATTCTTCTAACAATTTTAAACGGTCCCTGCCAAGAGGTTGATAGCAAATCTCTCTTGTCAGGTAGCAATAGTAAAATATTCTGACCTGGTTTTAATACAATTGTTTTTGCACCTTTGTTGGCGTACTGCCTGTACCTAAAACCTTTCTCCTGTAATGATGTTCTGGCCAGTATACAGGAACGTATGATTTTGTCTCTGGTGTCAGTGACTAAATCATAGGTGGAAATTGGTAGTTGGATATTTACAGGTTGTGATATGATATCTTTGTAAATAGTGAGAGGTCCTCTTGGGTTCGCTCCATATATCAATTCGAAAGGAGAGAACCCTGTGCTTGCTTGTGGGACTTCTCTATATGCGAACAGCACCGTTGGGAGAAGTATATCCCAATCGGCTGGATTTTCAGCTGTCACTTTGGATAGCATATGTTTCAGGTCCCCATTTAGTTTCTCGCAGATACCATTTGCGGCCGGTCGATAGGGACTAGTGAAACATTGCTTTATGCCTAGTAACTTAGTTACCGATTGAGTGGCATTCGATATGAACTGGGTTCCTCTATCTGAAATTATTTTCTCCGGGAAGCCAAAACGGGAGAAAATATTTAACAATACGTCCGTCACATCCTTAGAGGAGATAGATTTTAATGGAATCATTTCTGGCCATCTCGTACATAGATCAATAAGAGTAAAAATATATTTATTCCCTTTGCTTGAGATGTGGTTCAACGGACCTACTAGATCCACTGCCACGATTTGGAATGGCCTCGAGGCAGTTGTGGTTGATTGAACTTCTGCCGTAGGGGTTTTCCCCTTTTTCACCAGTTTCTGACATATATCACATGATCTACAATAGGTTTTTATGTCTTGGCAAAATTTCGGCCAATAAAATTGGGTCAGGACCCTAGCTCTAGTCTTTTCGTACCCCATATGACCTCCGAAGGGTGAGTCATGGGCTATCTTTAGTACTTTCTCTCGATGTGCTTGTGGTAGAACTACTTGCTGTATCGTGGTCTGATCTCTGGTGTACAATCTAGTCAGCACATTGTTCTTTAATCTAAATGTCCACGACGCATTTTTAGTTAATTTTGGTTTAAGTCCTACTAACCTAAAATACTGTGAAAGTGTAGGATCTGCTTTCTGTTCTTCTCCAAAATTAGTGCTGGTAATGTTTGGTGATACAATTTCTAGTGACTCCTGCAGTTGGTCGGTGTGGGTTTTGTGAGTTGTCTGTCGTGTTATTGCATTCGTGTGTTGTTGCACATCTACAGGCTTGGTAATTTGTGGATTGCTGGCATCCTCAATTCGAGGTTTTAAGTTGGTCGTCTCACTGACAGATTCGACCGCCCCTGCATTATGCACCTCGGTGAATTCTTTCTGAATTACTTCATTGGTTGTCTCCCTTGTTCTTTTGGCAGATTGAGACAAGCATGAATGGTGTTTCTCTTTAGAATCGCTGTTTGGGTGCTGGATACCGTTTTTCTGCTCCCAATCTCTGATTTCCTTTTCAGAGCAAGGTCGTATGTTGGGCAGGTGCCCAAGTATAATATCAGCGACAGGATTTTCTAGGACTGCGCACAATACTAGTCCTGATATGAACGGTGTTCGAATTTCGACAAGAGCAAGGGGGTATTTCTCTATAGTGCCTGAGAATGTGCGACAAGTTACGTGTTTATTTGTGTAGTCTTTGTCGTTGATTAATGTTTTCTTAATCCCACAGAGCGTTGCGCCGGAATCACGAATTAATGTGCACTTTTTGTTATTTACAAGCCCTGTTGAGAAATTTAGCTTGCCTGTAGATGATAAGGCAGCGTTGGCCATTTCATTAGAAATAGGAATGGTGTGGCCACATAGTAATGTTGTGTCAAGTTGGAATTTCATACAGGTGTTACATTTATTGTCTGTAATGGTGTCAATAATTTGCACGGCATTTCCTAGCTCACTCAAACTTTCGTTTTGATTGTCACACTCATTCAGTAATTCAATATCTTCGTCTGATGAAGTTTCAACTAGTGAAGCATTGGCCTGTTTCAGTATCTTTCGGCCTTCACAAAAACGAGAATAGTGCCCAAAGCTGCTGCAAAAATAGCATTTGACCGCTCTCTGATACGCATTTCTCTTGTTCTTTTGCTTCTCCACGATCATTTTGAGATGATGTGGATAGTTGGGCGATTTATCGCACATCGCGTATTCTTCGTGAGTCAAACTACAATATTGGCACTTAACTGGCTTCCTGACATTCGAGCGTGGTTTAAACTTGCTTTCAGTTGGTTTCGAGTATCTAGTGTTTACAACTGCTGCTGTTTCGTTTTGACTTAGGTTTAATTGGAAAATATTTCTGTTCGCTGTGAAAAATGCGTTCCCCTTTGTCTCTACATCTTGAATACTTTTACAGTCCATTTGTTTCAAAAACTTAGCAAAGGTGTTGGGATTGTACTAACTATTTTGTCAATAATAATGAGTTCTTTTAGTTTGTCATGGTTGTTGTTAGTTTTAGCTGAGTTAATCCACTTTGTGCACACATCCTGAACTGTAGACACGTAGTCTATGAAGGTTTGGTTAGGTTGTGGGGATAATTTTGCGAACTGTTGTTGGTAACCTGCTGTATCTAATGAGAAATGTTAGAGAATGCGTTGCTTTAAATAATCATAATCTTTTCTCATTTCCTGTGGCACTGTCTCTATTACTTTTAAAGGTTCCAGAGCTAAGTTTCTCATTAAAATAAATGCCCAATCTGATTTTATGATCTTATGGTAGGACATTAGACACTCAAAATTTTCCAGGTATGCACTGATAGTCTCCTGAGCAAAATGCTTTGACGAGGCCTTTATACTTGTTATATTTTTGCTCCTCCTCCTTGCTTCTCAGTTTATTTACAGATATTTCTACATTGGAATCGATTTCCATCTGCTTTAGTCTTATTTGTGTATCGGCATTCAATTGGGCTAGTTTGGCCGCCGCCTCAAGTTCCATTTGTTTCTCTTGAGCCTGCACTTGCATCTTCTTTTCTTCTGCCTCAATTTGCATCTTCTTTTCTTCTGCCTGCAATTGCCTCTGTTTTTCTTCTCGTTCTATCGCTCTTTCTTCACGGGCAATGTTCTCTGCGTGCGCTTTTTCTTCACGGGCAATGTTCTCTGCGTGTGTTTTCTGTGCCCATTCTGATAGTTTCTCTTCTTTATAACCTAATCTCATACCTAACTCAATACATTTTCTAACGTAGACATCTTGTCTTTTACTTGTTGGTAATTTTACTGAAGTTAAATCCCTTAGAAAAATGTTGGGGAGTAGAAAATTTAGTTCTCTCCCTTACCGTTTACATGAGCAAATACAAATGCAAAGTTACGTTGGTTACAAAGTTATGAATATACATACAAATCAATGCAAAGCAAAAATGTTACATGGATGGATGGTGATAAGTACCGCTTAGGGTTGCAATGGGCATGATATGAAACTTATCTTATAATCCCAGAACTTGCAAATGTTGTCTTGTACTCTCGCCACTGTTGGATAGGTTACATAGGTTACACACACCACAATTCGCGGAACAATCTGCTCGTAGAATGAGAAAACATTAGTAACAGTCAAATGTCACAGTCATGTCAAAATTTATAGTGTTAACATCATTGAGAGACTATCTGCAGAGGGACTCATATTAATACTAGTTCATCACTAGATAGATGCAAATTTGTTAAACTTGTCCAGAAATCAATTTGATATCATTTATTTAATTTTTTTACTTGACAATCAATAGCCGTCTGAACGTAAAGCTTGTGCCAAAACCGGAGATTAGCCCCCAAAAAGCCTGTCAGCGTGTTGGATCTCTAGGGGATCTCGTCTCGGGCTCAAACAGGCAACAATAACTCCGTTAAATATAATATAACAGTATTTATTGTATTTAGGTATACAGTGCGTTGGCGCAGTGGGTTTAACAAGCCCGCACTCATAAGTTGCTTATCACAGAGGTTTAACATCACACATGATTATAACAAACATTCTAAGCAAACTATCTAGCATATGTCTATGACCCTAAAACACATGGGTCTGAACTATTAAGTCCCTCTAAGGCAGGCCCTGTTGCCTCTTCGATGTCCCGTCTGTCTCTGCCGGTTCACACGTGTCGCAATCCGACATGGGTGGTAACTCTGTCCGAGTTCCTCGTGGACCCCGCAATAGGCGGGCCACATCAGTGTCCACGGGACAGTGGACTCACTGACCAGTCCTTCGAGAAGGCTCTGGATTACTCTGGCCTTCGAGGGTCTTACTTATTTCCCTTGCGCGGGAGTTGTAGCCCTTTGCTAGTGGCTATTAACTTATGTTGGTTTACCGTATAATGTGAGGCTGTGACAGGGCATATACTTGAATAATATTTATGCTAAAAGGTCTGCCACTGAATTTAATGTATGAGTGGGGTCCAGAGCAGTATCTGCATACCTCCACCTCACTTTTGCAGGTGGCACGGGTGTACCAAAACTTCTGGCACTTAAAGCACAGCAGCACTCTCGGTGATAGCTATAACTGGAAGCACACATTTCCTCTTGTTTCCATTTTAATTTATTATGAATACACTGCTTGCTTGCTTTGCTTAAGACGAATGGGTCCGTTCAACCTTCGAGTGTATCCACTTGGTATTAAATACCTTTTAAAAATCTGTTCTTGATAATTTCTCTTTCTCTTTCTTTTTTTTTTCTTGTTTAATTGTTGATTGCAATCGACCTAGCTGCAGCTTCCAAGGTGGAATTATTTGTTTGTGTAACAGTTTGGTAATTACTGTTTAGTTTTCCTGCCCATTGAATATTTGTCAGCTATAACTGGAAGCACACAACATTTCCTCTTGTTTCCATTTTAATTTATTATGAATATACTGCTTGCTTGCTTTGCTTGAGACGAATGGGTCCGTTCAACCTTCGAGTGTATCGGCTTTGTTGTAACTGAGGCCTTTATGGTGTATCTAAGACTTCTTCTTTCGAAAATATAGATGCGTATATCTGCTTCCTTGAAAGAGTTGAGCTGCTGCAATTGTGTTCGTTTCATCCTTGTGGCTTTACATGTCTGGTCACAATCGCGCACCTGTTAAGGAGTAATTATGGCCCCACCCCGTCTTATGGTGCTGTTTCCTTCAGGGAGCTTTACCAGTTATCATCTCTCCAGGTGTTCCTCCTGTTTCCCCATTTGGATTGCCTTCGAATCTTCTCGGTGTTCGCCAGTTCGATCTTGGTGGTGAGCGATATCATTCTTCATCTGTTCCTTCTTCTTCTGTCTGTGTTCTTGCATCTTCTGGTTCGGTCTCGGCCTTGAGCAGGTCTACTATCCGTTCTACCGTTCTAAAGTTGCTTCTGTCTTGTCTCTTGCTTGATGTATTTTTGAAAGCTTTTCTTCAGTTTCAGCCTTTATAGCATCCATTTGAGCGACATCCTTCTCAATCTTCTACTGGACTTGCTTCAGTTCTTTCAGTGATTCTATTTGTGCTCTTTCTTCTTGTATCTGCTTGAGAGTTTCTTCTGTCTTTTCTCTTTCATCTTGGATTTTTGATAGTTTCTTCTGTCTCTGTCTTGATTGCGGCTATCCAAGCGACATCCTGCTCAATCTTTTGCTGAAACTTGCTTCAATTCGTCCAGGATGCGCTGAACTTCTGTTATCTGAGCCTCTTGCGTCTTCTCTTTTTCTTCCTCCATGCTGTTGAACTTTGATCTCAGGTCGTTTTAGTTGGCCTTCCAGTTGCGCTTTGTCGCTTTTTGGGAGTCGGTTGGTAGCCTCATACTGCCTCCTAGACTCTTTATAGGGCAAGTTTAATTTGATGGCGATCTTCATGGCTTCCTTGCTGTCTTGGTGGCAGGGGCAGCAGAGGTACCTGGCGCAGCAGAGGTACCTGGCGCAGCAGAGGTACCTGGCGCTGTGCTTGCCGAGGCAGTTGGCGCACTTTCTGTTAGGGTTAGGCCTCCTGAAGTCCTTGTAGGTCTTTGCTTGCTGGCACTGGCTGTATGAGTGGGGTCCAGAGCAGTATCTGCATACCTCCACCTCCACGGGTGTGCCAAAACTTCTGGCACTTAAAGCACAGCAACAGTCTCGTTGTGTAGTGCTCTGGAACTTGGTCTCTCCTGTCCCATCTAATGAATTGAGGGATCCCTCGATCCTCTGATGTTACAATGATGACTGTGGAGGGGATGTTGTTCTTGCCGATGATCCTCTCAACACTGGCGATCTTGAGTTTTCTGTTCTCTCATCCATCGTTTCATCATGTTGTGTCGGGTGGCTTCTGCTGTGATGCTGTGGTGAAGCTTGATGTCGGCCTTGTCTCCTTGTGCGATATACTGCATAAGTGCTGTTGTCTTTGGGTTTTTGTTGATGGAGACCACTACTCCATCAGGTGTCTTGTACAGCTGGTAGATGCTGTTTCTTCTCAGCTCGTTTTCCAGCAAACTAAGTATCTTGTCTGTTGGTAGCGCCGACAGTTTATCTTCTCCAACGCTTGTCTGTTTGGGCAGTATTCTGCCAGTGAAGTCCTCAGTTGTTGTTGTTTCCTCCTGTGGTGGAGGTCTCTGGTAGATTGGGCTGCATCACACTGGTGCTGTTGAGAACTTCCTGGCTGCTGCTGACTTCAGTTGTGGTTTTTTCAGCAACGGGAACGGTTTCAGCTGGTGCGGGAGCAGGTGCTGTGTGTAGAAATGACCTCAGCAGTCGCTGCGGCCTTCCTCATCTCAGCCTTCTTCTTCCCGGCTACGTATAGCTCATGTCTCTGCGCTGCACTTTTAACGCGAGGCATCCTTTGCGTTATCCGATTGCGATCTGTTCTCCATAGAGAGTCGAGTCTGGTGATGAGTGGAGATGAATACACTGTTCACTGGGTGGTTATTATCTTGTCGCTGCAGGGCCGGTTTTGCCAATAGGCAAACCTAGGGGTGCCAGTCTTATTCGTAAGCAAATCAAAGATACATCACTAACTCGTTTTTTTTTAAATTCTAGAAAGGGGTGAAAAGTGAAAATTAGTAGCCTGTCGATAACTCGCAGACTACACAAGTCAACACCACCTCCCCGTAGTGTGTAGGCCGGGAACTCATGACCGCAAGGTCATGGGCTAACAGGGCTTTGGCTCGCCAGGGGGGGGGGGGGGCGGACTCCCGTCAGATTTTTCTGTCCTAAACCTGCGACTGGCCTAGCAAGCCAGCTGGGGATGTTTTCTTACTGCTCGTAGAAAAACTAAGAAGTATAATCGGTCTGGCCCAAAACAGACCCAGCAATGTTAAAGGACTACGAGATAGATCAGCGATTAAATAGGCACACTGAACATCTGCCGTTTTAACAATAAAGAGGAAGAACTCATAGAAACAATGGAAAATAGGAAAATTGGACTGATAGGAATAGCGGACACCAGAATAAAAGGAGAGGATGTAGGAGTGGAACAACAAGAAAGGGCAAGACACGGTGTAGGAATAGTCATTGAACCACGGCTAGCAAGATGAATATTATATATATATATATATATATATATATATATATATATATATATATATATATATATATATATATATATATATATATATAAAGAATCATAACAGTGAGAATAAAAGACCAGACAATTAATACGTATGTACAAATATACGCACCATGTAATACAAACAACAATGAGGAAGAAGGCCAGGAGTTCTTCAAATACAGCCATAGCGATTTTCGTACAATTAATCTCATAAACCATGCCACTAAGCTTCTACTCAGAATTATAATAATAATAATAATTAAGTGGCAAGACAAAATCACAAATACTGAAGTATTGGAAAGATCAGGTTGTGTGACGATTTATTCCATGCTCAGTCTTCGTAGGCTTAGATGGATAGGGCATCTTAGGAGGATGGATGATGGTAGAATACCAAAGGACATCTTTTTTGGTGAATTACAGATGGGTAAGAGATCTCAGGGTCGGCCTCTACTACGATGCAAAGATGTGTGTAAGCGGGACATGATTGATACAGGCATTGATGATGCACATTGGGAGCAAGTCGCCGCTGAACGTGTTGCATGGAGGGCAAACATCAGAAATGGAATAAAGACAAAGAAGAAAATTATTGCAGATAAGTCACACACCGAGCGTGTGAGACGTAAGATAGTGCATGCTGGTGGAAATGACCACGTGTTCACATGCACCCACTGTGAACGAACATTTACAGCGCGAATTAGCCTTATCAGTCATATTCGCTACCGCTATGGGTAAAAGTTGTTATGCCTTTTTGAAGCACAAACTATCTTCTGTCAAGACGGCAAGGTGCCAATGAATGAATAAGAAGAACGAAAAATAAATTAAAATGGAAATTAGTGATGAACAGTATGGATTTGTGGAAGGAAAGGATACAAACAATGCAATTTATACATTACGAACACCAATAGAAAGGTCAATAGAGACACAGAAAGACATATATTTGTGCTTCATAGTTTATACTAAGGCATTTGATAAAGTAAAACATGATGAACTGATTAAAATATTGGAAGATATCAACATTGATGGGAAAGATTTAAGAATAATAAAGAATATTTACAGGAACCAAGTAGCAGCAATTAAAATGGGAAATAAAGAGTGTAGTTACGAACAGATAAAGCTAGGAATACGACAGGGGTGTGTCTTGTCATCAGATTTCTTCTCCCTATCATTGGCACCTTTCCGTCTTGACAGACGATAGTTTGGTACATTGTGCTTCAAAAAGGCTTAATAACTACGACCCATAGCGATGGCGAGTGTTCCTGATAAGGAAAGTTCGTACTGTAAATGTTTGTCCACAGTGGATGCATGTGAAGACATGGTCATTTCCACCATCATGCACCATCTTAAGTCTCTCAAGCTCTGTGTGCTTTATCTGCAATCATTTTCTCCATTGTCTTTATTCCATTTCTGATAGTTTCCCTCCATGCTACACGTTCAGCGGCGACTTGCTCTCAAAGTGCATTATCAATGCCTGTATCAATCATGTCCCGCTTACACACATCTTTGTATCGCAGTAGAGGCCGACCCTGAGATCTCCTACCATCTGGAATTCACCAAAAGAGATGTCCTTTGGTATTCTACCATCATCCATCCTCCTAACGTGTCCTATCCATCTAAGTCTACGAAGGCTGATCATGGAACACACCGTCACACAACCTGATCTTTCCAATACTTCAGTATTTGTGATTTTGTCTTGCCACTTAGTACCAAGTATTCTTTGCAGACACCGCATATGAAAGCTGTTTAAACGTTTCTCTTGATGTGAGTAAGTTGACCAGGTTTCTCCCTATATAGCGAAGTAATAGTGAGGGAGATCAAAGAGATGCCAGGAATACTATTCGGAGGTTATAATATAAAGAATATACGCTAAGCAGATGACACAGTATTGGTGGCGGATAATGCAACAACAATTGTTGGACAATGTAGTAACAGAGAGTGCACAGAAAGGACTCTCCTTGAATATCAAGAAAACAGTGGTTCCAAATGTTGCTGTATATAGCCGGGGCGCAGTCTTGTGGTGAGCGCCCAACATTTCTTAAATACCCCAATAGGCTCGTTAATACATAACCTCTGCAACAAAAGTCCAACTCCTGGCCTTCATGTGGCGGAACTGTTTTTACTAACAGGAGAAGGGGCGACGGCGAGTTTCTGGCGCCGAAAAATAACCAGTATGCTCTAGATGTGTATGCACGTACATGCATGTGCAGAAGCGTGTGTGCGCGCGTAAACATCCAAACTCAAGTGAGACCACAGTCTGCTCTAGCAAAGGAAAGGTGCTGGAGACGGAGGCAACCAGCCAGGAGGCGCACCACAGAAATCAGGATGCCACGCAATTACGCAAAATGGAATATGTCGATTATTTGCTAAATGTTATGGTGCTCGCCCTGATTTGGACCCCCAGTCAGATGCAGTGCCGGGCCCTATGTCTCGAAAGGGTCCAACCCCAACTACTGGAGGTCCTTCTCAGATGTCCTGTGGAGCTAGGGGACATGAGAATAGAACAGCTGGCCATACTAAACAATGACTTAAAATAATGCACTGGAATGCGGAGGGAGTCAGCAAAAAAAAAAAAAAAAAAAAAAGAATTAGAAAACATCTTGGACCAAGAAAAAGTAAGTGTACGTTGCTTGCAAGATACTCACCTCAACGAAAATATAGCCTTCAAAATTAGAGGCTACCTGTGTTACCGATCTGACAGAAAAGACAGGCGAAAAGGTGGGATACTGACCCTTGTAAAAAATAACATCACTGCTTCCCAAATCGAAGTCTACATGGAAGGGGCTTAAACTTAAGACAGGCAATACAGACCTACATCTGATCAATTACTACTGTCCAAGTGACCGCCCACAGGCACTGGACACACTACCATTAACAGAAAAAAATGATTGTGTGTGGCGATTTCAACAGCCACTCGCAGAGCTGAGGCTATGATCACATGGACCAGAGGGGAGAGAGACTGGAAGACTGGCAGGATCTCATCCTAGATTCATCTTGATTAACAAGCCATCCAACTCACATACTTTCTACTCGAGATCATGGCACACTACAACTACACCTGACCTGGCTTTTCATTCACCAGACCTGGAGTGGAACATTACACGAATTGTTGGGAAACAACTTAACTGTAGACAATTCGCTTGTAAGTGAAAGCAGCACCCTCTCAAGGTGGAACTACAAGAAAGCAGACTGGGCAATGTACAAGCATCGCACCAGCATACTGGTTAGAAACCTGAACACTGAGAAATACATAAATAACGTAGTTGAAGAGTTTGGGAAATGCATACTACAGGCAGCACGAGAAATTGTACCAAGAGGAGCCCGTAAACAATATAAACTCTACTGGAGTAGTGAACTGGAACAGTTGCATAATGATGTGGAAGTGTGTAGAAAGCAAGCAGAGGCCACACCCAGCCAAGAGCACCACAATAAATTCCAGCACGGAAAAGCCAAATTTCAAAGGGCCAAGCTGCAGGCTAGACGGAAAAGCTGGCAGGAGAAGACGGAATCTCTGAACTTTGAAAGAGACACAAGGAAATTGTGGAAGCTAATAAAGCAACTCAACGATAAGGGCACAGGGAGAAACTCAAAAATTGCACTACATGAAGACGGAAACATCTTAACAAGGAAGCAAGCAGCTGACCATTTTGCGGACTCATTCGCACAAGATAACAATATCAAAATTAGTCTAGAGAAACAAAAAGAGATTCGAGAGAAACGGCAACATACAGGACAGAAGGAACCCATCACAATCAGTGAACTGGAGCTAGCCATATCAAAACTGAAAATGAGAAAGTCATCAGGAGCTGATGGTATCTCCAATGAAATGATCAGGAACCTAGGAACAGAGGCCAAAGCAAAGCTGTTGCAGATCTTCAATAACAGCTGGACCTTAGGCAGTGTTCCACAAGCCTAGAGAGAAGCAATCATGATACCCCTCCTAAAATCAGGGAAAGATTGCCTCTAGCTACAGACCAATTAGCCTCACAAGCTGTCTCTGCAAAACACTGGAGCGCATCATCAATCACAGACTGCAGTGGTACATTGAAAGTAAAAACATCCTTGTGCCACAGTAGGCTGGCTTTAGGCAGTGCTACTCTACGGAAGATCAGACAACCTACCTCTCTAAAGAAATTGAGGATGCATTCCAAGAGAAGAAGCTGGTGCTTGCGGCATGGATAGATCTGAAGAAAGCCTTTGACAAAGTCTGGAAAGAAGGTCTGATGAAGAAACTGGGAAACTGCAAAGTCAATGGAAGAAATATACAAATGGGTGAAAGCATACTTGCACAATAGAAGAGCCAGAGTACAGATAGACGGACTTAAGAGCAAGAAAGTACTACTGCGTCACGGTGTTCCCCAGGGTGGAGTCTTGTCCCCCACACTTTTTCTAATCTTCATCAATGATCTCGTTGCTAATCTACCGCATGGAATTAAAGCGGAAATATACGCCGATGACCTGGTTCTATGGAGCACAAATGAACATGCATCAGTGGCTACCAGATTGCTACAAATACCTGTAGATACATTTGTTGCATGGGCAAATAGATGGTGTGTCAGCATAAACATTGACAAGTGCAGCACCACCCTATTGACCCTCTCTCCAAAACAAAAGGCAGGGATCATCCAGATAAATGGAACACCCCTAAGAGACGATAAAGAACCAACATACCTTGGAGTAACATTTGATTGCAGGCTGACATGGAGAAAGCACATCAACAAAGCAGTAGCAAATGCCAGAAGGAAAATAGCCATCCTGAGAAAGCTAAGTGGAACCACATGGGGAGTCAGTGGGAAAATACTTAGCAAAGTTTATCAACAGAGCATACGACCACACCTGGAATAGGGTCAACTGCGTGGTATTCGGCGACAATATCCACACTACTACAAGAGCTGGACAAGGTGCAAAATCAAGCACTTAGAGTCACCACAGGAGGGATGAGATCAACCCCTATAGTGGAAATGGAGAAGATGGGGAGGACGCAAGCACTGAGAGAGCGCAGAGATGCGAAAACGCTAATACAAGCAGAAAAGTTCCTCAGCTTGCCAGGCCACCCTATGAAGAACAGATTTGAAAACCTAGCTATGGGACGGTTGAAAAGAAATAGTTTTATCCACCAGGCCAAACTACTCTGCAGAGAAACCACCGATCTGCCCACAGTTGGTGTCCCCCTAACAACTATTCCAGAGTGAACTCCGTGGAAAGATGAACATAGACTATCATTACAAATCCAGACAAAAGAGAGGAATATTTGACAAGGAAGAACAGAACAGTGTGCAGCGCAGAACAGCGACTTTCAGCTTCCTTGATGAAGAATACCCACAGGACCTCTGGATCCGAGTCAACACAGATGGGTCAGCACAAAATGCTGTTCGAAATGGAAGAGCGGGAGTGTACATAGAATACCCAAATAATACTAGGGACGCAGCCAGAGTACCGACAGGAAAGTACTGCCATAACTATGATGCTGAAATTGAGACAATCAAGAAAGCAACAGAGAAATTACTAAATACCAGCAATGGTACACAACCTGTGGTGCTATTGACAGATGTAAAATCAGTACTCGAGGCGCTCCTGTCTGGGAAATTGCCAGTACTAAGGACACTACTTTCTGAACTTAGCAGTCAGCATAAGGTCACCATACAGTGGATACCATCCCACTGTGGAGTACCCGGAAACGACAGAGCTGATCAATTGGCTAAGGAAGGAGCCAAAGAAGAACAGCCTGATGTGTCCGTTACATACCACCAAAAGAAAAGAATGATCAAATCAGTCAGAAAGCCACCGAAACCTGCTCAAGATGACTACCACGTTATGGACAGACCCGAGCAAGTCATTATTCTGCTCCTCAGAACAGGACACAATAGATTACGCAACCACATGTATACAAAATTCAAGATTGGTGAAACAGCCATGATGCACATGTGGATTGGCGTCGCAGACAGCAGAGCACATACTCCAAGACTGCCCAAAATATAAATATCTAGGCAAACCTTCTGGCCTAGAGAGACGATAGTGGAAGATAAACTCTATGGACCGCTGTGTGAACTAAAAAGACAGTTAAATTCATACAAGAGACAACATTGCAGTTATAGACATATTTAAAGCGAACGAAAGAAGAAGAAGAAGAAGAAGAAGAAGAAGAAGAAGAAGAAGAAGAAGAAGAAGAAGAAGAAGAAGAAAACAGTAACAATGGTGATAGCAAAGAAAATAGTGACACCAAAATGTGGCATAGAAATAGAAGGGACCGTTCTTAACCAAGTGGATAATTTTAAATACCAAGGGGCATTTATAACATCAGATGGAGGATGTACAACAGAGATTAAGAGCAGAATTTAAAAAAAAAATGTTGCATATCCCTTGCAGGACGTTGCAGTCGACACTAGCATTTTTCAGCTGCTGTTGATGTACCAGGCAAGTTTTTACGTTCAGTAGTTTGCCATTGCTTTCTGAACGACCGGCTCTCATACCAGCACGTTATAACACAACGCGACATGGCGTGCTGCACAAATCGGTCGAGGCTGAGTTTCAAACGCCTGGTACCCAGCTCACAAACCGCATTCTCAAGCCTTTGGCAACAGAGCAGGCAAAATCCGCATTTCAGAAAATGAAGAGTATATTATGCAATAAGTCACTATCACTGAATGTAAGAGAGTGCTGAAATGCTATTTAGAACCAGTTTTGCTGTATGGTAATAAATCTTGGAATGTTAATGAACAAATTAGGAAAAAGGAAAAACAGAAGCACCTGAGATGTGGTACTTGAGACGAATGTTGCGAATTCTTTGGACTGCCAGAGTAACTAAAAACGATTGCCCGAAAGAAGCTATTGAAACTAGAACATTATAGACTACAATAAGAAAGAGACAAACAGCTTTCTTCGGTCATGTGATGAGAAGAGAGGCATTGGAGAATATCGTGACAACCGGAAAGATCGAGGGGAAGAGAGGCAGAGGCAGACCAAGACAAATTATGCTGGTTGGATTGAGACGGTGGCATGGAGGAATATCATCATCAGAGTTGACCCAGAACACCAAAGACTGAGATCTGTGGAGAGCCATGAACGCCTACGCCAGCTGGCAGGGTTCTTGATGATGATGATAATGATGATGTTTCTAGAACTGTCCATGTCTGCAATTGGGGCGAATAATCAGCTTCTTTTTGTGTATGCATGTTTATACTTGAACAGATTATGATAGGTATTATTTGATAGTTGATAATGTTTGATTTCTGTATTTTCGTTTTATTTCTCTATTTAGTCTTCCATCCCCTGTGAACACACTGCCCAGATACTTGTACAGGAAAGCCCCTCTAATACATCGCTTCGGTTTACCCCGTTTCGCTTAACGTTGTTGTCACAATGGGACATAACTTTACGTCTCTACGTTTCGCCATAACGTCGTCACCTGTGTTGCTATTCTGCGTTAACGTCGCCATTTTACATTTTGTGCAGTGCGTTTTCCCAGGATTTTATCATGTCACCACCCATAATTATGAGTTCAAAGCGCACAGTAAGTGCTGATAGTTGAGTTGAGTTGAGTTAAGAACCGACATCACTGCACTCAGGACATTCCCATACGTGCTAAGTCTCCTCGTTCAACAGCCAGCGAAGGAGAAACCAGCGCCAGATCAATAGCACTGTCCTCATCACCTGGACGGCTTGCTGTCCTGGTGACACAGCCAATGTTGATACAAACCAGGTCAATGGTTTCAAGTGCAGTCTCAAGCTCCTGCCCCTGTGTGTTGGAAAAATTGTTTCCCCATGATCTGCCTTTAACGTTGAAATCGCCACAGATAATAACATTTCTCTCGTGACCTAGTATGTCACGTAGGCAGTGCCACTTCTGGGAATCCATACTCGCGTTGTGGGCATAAACATTAACCAACGCGAATGGTAGACCGGATTGAACTCTGACCGCCTGTATTTTTATGTCGTCATTGTTCCAACTGGACATGTCTATATCTGAAACCATACTACTGTCGCGAATGAGAATCGCCATTTCCAGGTGTCGCCTGTTGTATAAACATTTGAAGCCGGCAATTTTGAGTAGCTGATCACCCAGTCTCGTCTCCTGGAGCGCTACAATATTATTATTCATGTATACCAGGTTTTCCAGAATAGGGCCTCGTTGTTTTACGCTGGCACAGTTCCAATATAGAATACACGTATTCCTGAGGCCCAGACGGTTACATTTAAGTCTAAAACGTCTTACACCACCACAGAGAGACTGGAAGACTGGCAGGATGAGAATAGTCTTACCTTGATTAACAGACCATCTGACACGCTTAACTTCCACTCGAGACCATACTACGACATCCAAAAGTTTTAGATCTTTTGTTTATTCCGCTATCAAAAACTATCTATATTCAGACACGAATTCGGCAATGAATTTCATTTCGCGACTTT
>JACEFZ010012533.1:0-108452 GCA_014155875.1 Cepaea nemoralis
TTTCCCTTTAAGTACTGTACATTAAGTTAATAAAAATGTCTTTCCATAACATCCTTTAAATTCAACACCACTTTTTGGTCCTTCATTCTGTGACAATGAACTTGTCCACCAAAAAACAGTTTTCTGTACTGATCCTTATTGTTTATGATTCATGAAAGCGTTGATTTTGGAATGTCGAATTTCTTTGCTATTTCCATTTTCTTTTTGCCACTATTTTCCCTTCTTGTAATAACTCAATCTATCTTTTCAAAGATATGGATTTTAATTTTCCTGCTAATTTTTCTCTCTACTAGTCCATGTCTCTCCACTGGCCATGTCTCTTCACTAGTCCATGTTCCATGTCTCTTCACTAGTCCATGTCTCTTCACTAGTCCATGTCTCTCCACTGGCCATGTCTCTTCACTAGCCCATGTCTCTCCACTGGTCCATGTCTCTCCACTGGTCCATGTCTCTCCACTGGTCCATGTCTCTCCACTGGTCCATGTCTCTCCACTGGTCCATGTCTCTCCACTGGTCCATGTCTCTCCACTGGTCCATGTCTCTCCACTGGCCATGTCTCTCCACTGGTCCATGTCTCTTCACTGGCCATGTCTCTTCACTAGTCCATGTCTCTCCACTGGTCCATGTCTCTCCACTGGTCTGTGTCTCTCCACTAGTCCATGTCTCTTCTCTGGTCTATGTCTCTCCACTGGCCATGTCACTCCACTAGTCCATGTCTCTTCACTAGTCCATGTCTCTCCACTGGTCCATGTCTCTCCACTGGTCCATGTCTCTCCACTGGTCCATGTCTCTTCACTAGTCCATGTCTCTCCACTGGCCATGTCTCTTCACTAGTCCATGTCTCTCCACTGGTCCATGTCACTCCACTGGTCCATGTCTCTCCACTAGTCCATGTCTCTCCACTGGTCCATGTCTCTCCACTGGTCCATGTCACTCCACTGGCCATGTCGCTCCACTAGTCCATGTCTCTTCACTAGTCCATGTCTCTCCACTGGCCATGTCTCTTCACTAGTCCATGTCTCTTCACTAGTCCATGTCTCTCCACTAGTCCATGTCTCTCCACTGGCCATGTCTCTCCACTGGCCATGTCTCTCCACTGGCCATGTCTCTTCACTAGTCCATGTCTCTTCACTGGTCCATGTCTCTCCACTGGTCCATGTCTCTCCACTGGTCTATGTCTCTCCACTAGTCCATGTCTCTCCACTGGTCCATGTCACTCCACTGGTCATGTCTCTCCACTGGTCTATGTCTCTCTGCAGATATTGAAGTGTATGGATGCTATCTAACCACAACAATGCTTCTATATTGTTGGTGATTCTGTCTGCAGATATTGATGTGTGTGGATGCTATCTAACCTAACCACAACAATGCTTGTGAATTTTTAATAATTCTCTCTGCAGATATTGAAATGTATGGATGCTATCTAACCACAGCAATGCTTCTACATTGTTGATGATTCTTTCTGCAGGTGAAGAATATGTATAATATGGTTTAATGTCCCCTTTCCTGTGCATGTCTTGATGTTATCATCAAGTTCAGATTATTTCTCTCCTGCATGACTGCCTTGACCCTTCCATCTGGGTTAGTTTTTGTTAATGTATTATTTCTACTTATGTGCACACAATTTTGTGTTTGTCAGATGTTACAGAGCTACACACAGGTGATGGTCGTGATCATATAGCATCAGACAAGTCAGTCTTCGCGTTGTTAGAAAGGTATTTTATTGATGAAACATTCTATCTCAGCGCATATGATGGAGACTCCCTTCGTGGTGTTTACATCTCTTCTCGCTGGTCCCAAGTCAAGTCTAAAACAAGTGACGTGTGTGTGTTCCTAGATACACTTCTTCATTCGTGCACACACGTTCACTATGGTTTTCCCCCTAGTCAAGGAATGCGCAGCATTCCTTAACTCTTTACTCCTAACCTAGAATCCCTCACTGTTACAATACCTCCCCTTCTTCAAAGAGAATTTTTCCTTGAAAAAATCTCAACCCCAACCTTTAATTAGTTAACTTTACATCTCTATTCTACAATAACAACAATTCCATATATTTCCTAACTCAATTCTCCTATCTCCTCATAGCCAATTGCTACCCAGAGATAATAATATCGAAATTCTCTACAAAACTCGTGATAAAGTTCTCTAGAAAACTTTCTACAAAACTCTCCATAAAATTCCCCACAATACAAAAGTCTCCATAAGCAAACGGCTTTTAACTTTTAAAATGTCCATCTAAATTATGATTGACAAAACTGAAGATATTCCTCCCTTATCCTTTATTTCCCCCTTATTCACATTCTCACACTCTCAGTATTCTAGGATAGACAGAAAAAATAGCTAGTTAGATTTGTGTAGGTGCGCACCTGAAATTAATAAAAGTAAGGAAAAGTAAGAAAGTAAGAAGTAATCACCTTTCTCTTCCCATACATTCTCAAAAACTTTATCAAAAAATAAAGTTTCAAAATTTATCTTCAGTTTCCGTCAATAATAATTGTTCTTATCAAAAAATATGTTAATCCAAAACTGCTAGCCTTTGTATTATTCAGATCATCAATTTCCCGTTACCATTCCTTCAACAACAAAAAACTTCCTAACTATTATTATACTGTTAAGTACAGTCTTCTTCTTCCACTATGCAGTTATTTAAATGCCAAAACTCAACCTGGCATTCCCCCCATATTCTCCCATTAAACGCTGTTCAACCCAGCTCCTATTAAAAACCTTGTATATACATTGCATACCCCACATGTAATAACAACATACCCCTCCATATATAGTCAGTTCACTAAACATTACTTTAATTCATCTTCTAACTGAACTTCAAAGTAATAAACACACTTAGGGTAACTCAATCAAACCCCAACACATCGTAAAAATAACCATCTAAGTTAACTTATTTTTCACATTTCATAAAACACAATTGAAGTCCCAACAATTGAGCAAAGCATTTCAATCCCCTCATCATATTTATCCCCCCCCCCCACATTAATCAATGTACACATACATTATAAATTTCAAGACTATATTCTGAGTACCCAATAATAATTTTCCGCTTTAGAAAAACTCCATCAAGTACCTTTGTAAACACAAAAATATCGTGTCCAACTTCTTCTTCTATCCGCCATCTGCAGAACCCTTTATCACTCTAATCATCTATCACTTCTCCATTTCTTTAATAACCTCAAATTTTTTTCAATAATTGCAATATCTATATCAATGTCACTATCCCCTTGAGGAGAGCTATCTTCTTTCATATCAGCTTCTTCATCAGTTTCTGACTTTTCATCCATCTCTTGTTCTCCATCTGTATATCCATTACTAGCAACCGCTAATCTCTTCCTTTCTAAATCCATCTAATTTTCCTGTCTTGCCGTCTCAACAAATTTTCAATAGTGGCATCTCTTCCTCACTCGAAGAATTCTCTCTAAGTTTCCTTTGCCTCTTAATTTCTTTTTCTTTCTGTCTATCCAACTTTCTTTTTACTGCCTGTCTTGTATTCATAAATGGAGGTTCAATATTTTCCCTAACTAACTCTTCACTCATATAATCGTCATACACGTTATTTTCCTCTGTCATGACTGTTTTTGGTATCGTTTCTTCTTGTTCAGCTGTATTAGATGCTGTTGTTACTTGTTTTCCGTTCTCTATAGGCAATGGATATAACGATTGTCTGACAATCTGTCCACCCGACAATATTTCTTCGGAACAATAATAATTATTATTATTATTCTCTGCATTCCTTTCCTCATTATCCCGCCTTAAGTGTTCTACATGTGAACGTGCAACATGCCCTGAAATTTGATTCTTTATAGTGTACGATACTGGCCCTTTTTTTTCTAAAATATAGTATCCCGGGACCCAATGAGCATCAAACTTAGAGTTTTTTCTATGTTTTTTATAATATACCCTATCACCTACGTTAAACTCTTGTAAGTGTGCATTTTTATTTGCGTATTTCTTCTGTCTTTCTCTAGCCTTAATTATATTATTTCTTAAACGTACATGTGCTTTATGCATCTCTTGCAACCTTGTTTCCTGAAAATCTTCCCCCAAATATTTTCTCCTAGGTTTTAATAAATTATCAATTGGCAATATTGGTTCTCTTCCATGTACTAAGTAAAATGGTGAGAAACCTGTTCCTTCATTTTCGTGTGTACGTATCGCCGCTAATGCTATCCCAAATAAAGATCCCAATCCATATCGTGTTCTTCTACATTTTTCGCTAGAATATTGTATAGTGTTCTATGTTGTCTCTCATTTTTAGCGTTGGAAGTTGGTCTGTAATATGAAGTCTTAATGTGTTTTATATTCCAATCTTTTACCAATTTCTCAAACTTTTTATTTACAAACTCTTTCCCATTGTCTGTAAGTATTATTTGTGGACACCCAAACCTTGGTATAAATTCTTGTAAAAGCATATTTATAACTGAATCAGCACTCTTGTCTGGAATTGGATATACTTCTGGCCAAAGACTATATGAATCAACTATATGTAGTAAGTATACATTTCCCGATAATGTTTTTGGATGAGGACCTGAAATATCTAAACTTACTTTCTGCATTGGAAATTGAGGAATATCGGTATCTTGTAAAGGACATTTAATTATCTTCATGTTTCTTAACCTACACTTTTCACATGCTTCAACATATTCATATACGCTTTTGAATAAATTCGGCCAATAATATTTACTGCTAATAGCCTTCACTAACTTATCTCGTCCGAAATGCCCATTATTATCGTGGTATGCCTTTAAGACTTCTTGTTCTAAATGTTTCGGAATATATTTTCTTACTCCTTCACCTTTTTCACTGATATAATACAATTGATTGTCTTCTTGTAACTCAACAAACTTTCTTTTAAAACTATTTTCCCCTGTTTCTTTCAATTTCTTTTTTATCTGTACTACTTTTGGATCTAATTCTTGTTCTGTTTTCATATCAAACTGTTCTAAATGTGGGTCTTCTGTTCTAGCTTCCGACTCTTGCTCTGATGGTAAACTCTCAAATTCTTCCCTATTTAATATGGCAGAATCTAATATATTTACTTGCCAGTTTCGATCATCTACCTCTGGTTCAACTTCATCTTCCGTGTTTCCTGATGACTGTGGGTACGGGATTCTAGACAAAAGATCGGCGCACGTATTATGTTTCCCTGACACATATTCAACCTTAGCATTATACCCCTGTAAATTCAATGCCCACGTTGTATTTCCTATTTTGTATTGGTGCTTCTAATATCGACTTTAATGGCATGTGGTCAGTTCTAATAATGAAATTGGCGTTATGTAGGTAGTAATTTAATTTTTGAAGAGCGTAGTGTATAGCATATGCTTCTTTCTCAATAATCGGCCATTTCTTTTGAGTCTTGCTGAGTTTATGCGACAAGAAATAGATTGGTCTTTCATTTTTAACCCCTGGTATTCCAGATTCTTCTCCTTCATATGGTTGAACTAAACATGCTCCTATTGCGTTGTCTGAAGCATCTGTGTATAGTATTAGCTGTTTATTCAGGTCTGGATGTGTCAATAATGGTACCACCGTTAAGCTATCTTTTAAAAGTTCAAACGCTTTTTGACACTCTTCATCCCACTTAAATCTAGCGTATTTTCCTGTTAAATTCGTAATAGGTATTGCTATCCTAGAAAAAGCTGGTACAAACCGCCGATAATATGCACACGTTCCTATAAAAGCCCTTACTTCCTTAACGTTAGTGGGAGGAGGTAATTCTTTAATAACTTTTATTTTTTCCATGTCTGGTTTAATACCTTCCCTATTTATTATATAGCCTAAATATTTTGTTTCTGTCTTTAAAAACTGGCACTTACTAAGCTTTAATTTAACGTCATGCCTTCTTAATCTGTCAAATACTAGTCTAACATGTTTTAAATGATTCTCTACATCTCCTTTCGTAAAAATCAATACGTCATCAATATATGCTAGGCAAACTTTGCATTACCGTCTAGTACTTCATTTATTAAGAACATATAGTGAGATGGTGCATTTTTGAGACCGAATGGCATACGTAAAAATTTGTACGAACCCATATGAGTACAAAAGGCACTTTTATTTTGCGCGTCTACTGACATCGGAATACACCAAAATCCTGCCCTTGCGTCCAGCGTTGTGAAATATGTTGAACCATTAAGTAGCCCCAAAATATCATCAATTACTGGCAGTGGGTACGCTACATTCTTAGTAATTTTATTTAACGCCCTGTAGTCACAACAGAACCTGTTCGAACCATCAGACTTGGCCACTATTACCACCGGAGATGACCATTCTGATTTTGATCTAGTTATTATGCCTGCTTTCAACATATCTTCTATTGCCTTTTCTACGACTTCTCTATTTCTTAATGGAGTTCTGTATGGTTTTAAACTAATTGGTGGATGATCTCCCGTGTCTATTTCCATCGTAACTGTTCGTGTCTTACCCAATTCTAAATCATTTATCGCAAACACATCTTGATTTTGCTTTATAAGTTGTTCTAACACTTCCTTATTTTCTGGCGAAGTTTTTAATTGTGCTAACAATTCTTTTTCTCTTGTTACTTTGTCTAGTGCATGTATTTGTGCTGTATTTCTTCTACATGGATGGATCAATTCATCCATTCTAACGTTCCCTTTTCTTCTGTATCCACGTCTATTATTACTTCTTTCATTAGAGGTTTCTGAATAACTTATGCCTGCCATATTTACCCTATCTGTTGCCAATATGTCACTAACGTTATGTTCTAGCTTAGCTATTACACATCCTCTGTATAATTTAATTTCTCTACCTGTGTTATTAATAACCATTACTGGAAATGTTAAACTTTTATCTAATTCTATTATTCCATCCGGAACTTCTAAACCTGGCTCATCAATTATTTCATTTTTCAATTCTGTGATTCTGACTATGTTTCCTGCTACATAATATGGGTTTCTCTTCAGTCTTGCTTGTATTAAATTAACTGACTGTGTTTTTAAATTCATGGTTGTTTTGACTCTAACTAGTGTCGACACATGCATATCTTCCTCTAGATCTACGTAAACATCTTGGAATTTTAATTTATGCAAATCAAATAAAAGTCTCACCCCATTTTTCAATAAAAAATCTCGTCCCAATATCATATTTCTATTTAAATCTTTAACCACATGGAACATATGCCTAACATTTATCCCTCCTAATTTCAAATTTATCATCGTTTGTCCTACCACTTCTAATTTTTGTCCCGTTACCGAATGAAGATTCTCCTGAACTCTAAATATTTTACAATTTTTTTAACATTCGATATAAAAATGCTTCTTTAATCACGCTAACTTGTGCTCCCGAATCAACTAATGTTCTAACTTTATATTTTCCTATCTGTACTATACATGAGCTAGGATCTACCACATTTAATGACAACTGTTTTACCTCAGCTTGTTTTTTATTTCTAAATGTTCTATTATACTCATCCTTTGGGTTTTTAATATATTGATACTCTTTTTGGATCTTAGTATCTTCCCTCCTACTGCCGATCCTATTCAGTAAGCGGGATGCCAATTTCCCTGATTTCCTGACCTTCTAAAATTTCTCTGTATTTCTCCAGAATTCCAATTTGCTGGTCTGCCATTTGCCATTCTATTCTGTATACTCGTCTGAACACCTCTACTATTTTGCGTAATCGATGGGCCACTTCTGTTACCACAAAAGCGAAAAATGTGCCCACGTTGGTGACATCCCCAACAAACCACATTCGAGTTATTTGTGTTACCTTCCATGTTTCTTACAGTATTTCTCACTTGTCCTCTTCTATCTTGACTATATACATTCTCGTTTCTTTGTACCATCTGTATTTCTCCTCGTCTTCCTCTCCATCCATGTCTATATTGTCCTATTTCCATAGGTTCTTCAATTCTATCTTCCGAACTACTACCTAACTCTCGTCCTACCCTTAGCCTAAACCTCCTCCTCAAGCTTTCCTCTTGTATAGCGATATCTACCGCTTGTGACAATCTTGCAGGATTCTCTCTTAATAATTTAAATTTCAATCCATCTGACCTAATCCCATCAACAAAAATCCCCACTAACATCCGTTCCACTTCTTCTGCTCGTACATTCTGTCCTAAGAATGACTCTTCAGCTAAGTTGATTAACCTGTCACTATATAGCTGAACACTTTCTGTGCTGTTTTGCCTAGTCTGTCGCAACACTGAGAATGCGTGTTGTGGATCAGTAATTTCAGCATATTTTCTTGCGAGATCATCTTTGAATTCTTCCCAGGTTTCACCTCCTGCTGCTTCTAACTTTCTTCTAATATGGTCAGAAACTGGACTTGTACTTGTTCTGTATGCCAAGTTCTTTTTCTCTCCATCTGTAGCATTTACCAAATATGCATGTTTTTCAATGGAAATTATCCATTTCTTAAACTGATTTGCTTGACCACTAAATCTTTCAACCTCAGTGCTTATATTCTGTTGTCTTAACACCGCATCCAACCTTGATATTGCCCCGCCAACTCCAGTGAGTACCTGTGAAAAATCTTGGGATTCCATCCTAAAATTTATAATTATCAATCAATATACAAATATTTCAACAATATTGATTTCAAACCCAGCAACAATACATAATCTGTTAATTACTCTAAAATTATCTAATTAACTTAACTAAATCCTCCAATCGAAGATCTTGACGAAGAAATATTCCTGTTTCAACCCTGAATTCTGACACAAGAATTTAAATGACCTCCTGATTCAAAATTTCCTACACCACATAAAAAAAAGGACTCTAATCAAGCTCGTTAAAATGATCAGAACAACGAAGAGCCTCTGGATTTCTTTCCTTCCTAATTTAATCGAAGTCGAATTCAAATCTTTCTAATTATATCCTGACGTTGCTCACGCTCGATATCAGGCTCGCAACAAGACTTTGAATACCTGCTCGATTAACTGTATGCGTTGGACTTTCCTTTCCTCAAGCAAGGTCACCTTCACGCAACCGACAACTGCTCCCGACTTCAGCAAAAAAAAACTCACTTTCCAGCAGCAATCTGTGATTTTCATATATATCAAACGTAATCCAGTCAGCAACAATTGTACTTAAAGCTGACGCTATCCAGTCTCTTATTTTCATGTGGAACTCTCGCCATGGTCAGTTTAAAATTACTTGATTCAAACCCCGAGTTGAGACAAGTTGCCTTCTTTTACTTGAAGTGACTGTATAAAGTATTGTAGACCTTGATTTCATAATTATGGAATTTGTACCATAACCTTGAGTTCACCTTCAACAATCCCACGGGTTAAAACTCATACTTTATACTGATTTTTGATGCAGAACGGCATTACTTGCATTTTGCGTTGTTCAGTTCTCCAATTAACTTCATAATTACGCAATAACAACAGTCTTTCAAAAAAATAAGGATCAATCAAACCTTTTCTTTAGCGCTGACCTTGAAATTGGATCTCTTTCTTAATCAGGAATCTAGTGCAAACCCAGAACATGTACTAACAGTCGGCTTTCATCTGTTGTTTTTCAGAATAAATACTTCTCTTGACATGCCAGACATAACTATGGCGGTATTCTCTCTCCGCGACCTCCCATGTTTCGTAAGGTCAAAGGCACCAAATCAACCTGGTGTTACAGAGCTACACACAGGTGATGGTCGTGATCATATAGCATCAGACAAGTCAGTCTTCGCGTTGTTAGAAAGGTATTTTATTGATGAAACATTCTTTCTCAGCGCATATGATGGAGACTCCCTTCGTGGTGTTTACATCTCTTCTCGCTGGTCCCAAGTCAAGTCTAAAACAAGTGACGTGTGTGTGTTCCTAGATACACTTCTTCATTCGTGCACACACGTTCACTATGGTTTTCCCCCTAGTCAAGGAATGCGCAGCATTCCTTAACTCTTTACTCCTAACCTAGAATCCCTCACTGTTACACAGACCTTGATAGTTTGTTAGTTAGTCAACAGATCATTTTCACTGCACATAAGTGCTCAGATCCCCTTCTCAGTAACTCTCTCATTGTATAGAGACACGTTCACACATGTCAGGGTCTTAAACTTGGCTCGCTTATCTAACAAGTGTGAGACAGTACAAATACAACGTGATTTGACGTAAGACTCAACGACACACCGTTCAATGGATTTATTAACATATTAAATACAGAACGATGATCACAACAATATCTAATGGATACTTCAATACACTTACATCCACAATACAACTCACAAGTCTAACGTTCAAGATGTCCAGACACTCGCCTTTCAATACAGAATACCACACAACGCCTTTCTCTCAATCACACGTCTGTCCCTGTCGAAAGTCCCAGAGCTGTCTGGACCTGGTTCGCAGCTCGCCTCCCGCCTCAGGTGGCTTCACGAGGCATGCGTGCGTCTTGCGCCGTCAGCCTGACCGCTGGTCGCTCGTCAGCCAGCAATGTTGCAGGCCGGTAACTCCTATCCGCCTTTCGGCGTAACGAAGTGGCTGCATCCCTTCTGGGAGCTAAGTCGCCTGGCTCCGTAACGATGTCGCTGCATCGCTGTCCTCTTTCTAGACTCTGACTGTAGGGTCGTTACTTCGAACCACAAATGACCTCTACGGCAAGGTTTCGGATGGTACGGAAAACCTGCTTTGTTTTTGGAGGAAAATAAATTAGCGTCTATTTGTAGGTGTGTACCTGCTTGTCACTAAGTGTTGATTAGGTTTGTATGGCGTTGAGTGTAGTTGTAGGTCGTAAGTTTGTCTGTCAACAATTTTTTTTTAAAAATACAAGTTACTTTCTTTCCAACACTTTCTGCTTTCCACAAACTCAATGCACAAAGACAATCTATCTGTTTCTCAACTCTTTACAACATTGATGACACATCACTTACATTAAGATGACATTCAGTAAGGACATAGACATCAAGTTTACAAGATGGCGACAAGGTCACAATGGCGACAAGATCACAATGTCGACAAGGTCAAACGGTGACAAGTTTCACAAATCACAAATGTTTTACACGCTTACAAGATCAAACAATATGTATGCACTGTACGTTTACAAATGGTCTTACACATGTTTAAATAATGTAGTAATAGATCAAAATGAGCCTTCCACGATCACATTCACATGTACTATAAATTTTGACAAAAATTATGAGATCACAAATTATAGTTTTAACTCGTTAATCACATAAACACGTTCATTTCAAAGCCGGACGAGCCCCCACGTTCACACATGTCAGGGTCTTAAACTTGGCTCGCTTATCTAACAAGTGTGAGACAGTACAAATACAACGTGATTTGACGTAAGACTCAACGACACACCGTTCAATGGATTTATTAACATATTAAATACAGAATGATGATCACAACAATATCTAATGGATACTTCAATACACTTACATCCACAATTCAACTCACAAGTCTAACGTTCAAGATGTCCAGACACTCGCCTTTCAATACAGAATACCACACAACGCCTTTCTCTCAATCACACGTCTGTCCCTGTCGAAAGTCCCAGAGCTGTCTGGACCTGGTTCGCAGCTCGCCTCCCGCCTCAGGTGGCTTCACGAGGCATGCGTGCGTCTTGCGCCGTCAGCCTGACCGCTGGTTGCTCGTCAGCCAGCAATGTTGCAGGCCGGTAACTCCTATCCGCCTTTCGGCGTAACGAAGTGGCTGCATCCCTTCTGGGAGCTAAGTCGCCTGGCTCCGTAACGATGTCGCTGCATCGCTGTCCTCTTTCTAGACTCTGACATTAGTCAACAGATCATTTTCACTGCACATAAGTGCTCAGATCCCCTTCTCAGTAACTCTCTTATTGTATAGAGACTGGAGACACCAGTTCTGTGTTGGTTGATATTCTTCCCTCTCTCGGCCTGCCTAGTTTGCTCCAGTGGAAAGGTAACACCAGTACATCTGAAACAAGACAAGCTCCAGAAACTGCCGGATCAGTGAAACAGTGTTATAACTGTCTGCTTGTCGGTGCTTCGATCCTAGATCAGTTGCCAACCAAGGCTTAGGGCCTGGCCTGCCCTGTCATGAAATTTAGCCTTTAGGTTGCATTATCTCGCACCAGGATATGGCCCAATTGCGCTCCTCCCGCCGAATTGCCAAGATGTATCTAAAAGTCAAAGATTGCTTACAGCTGGCAAAAATACAAATGGGCAGAAGGCACACCTGAGATGTATGAACAGGTGTGTGCACAAATACAAAAATTTAACAAATAGCAGCTGGCATATATACATGAGTGTAGAAAATTAGTTTGTATTCTCTTAAATAAATATGTCTTGAGAGGGACATCACTCTTATGGCATTGCCTGCAGTCCAGTGATATCATTTCCTTTAACAACAAGAAACGATTAAAAGGCAAAAGGATCAACTACTTCATTGCACCGGATTTTATCCTATATGTCTCGGTCTCTGTCTGCAGGGTGACCTGCCCTAAGCAGCACTAACTCTGTAGCTCCAGCAATGACCCTCACCCCCTCCAGGAGTCTCCTAAAAAATTGCACGCGTGAACTGAATGACATAGCCTGGAATTGAACCCCCAACCTTCAGAGTGCGAAACAGGTGACGTAACCACTTCACCACAGAGACTCCCTTCTGTTAACAGATTAGTCAACAAAATTAATTGTTGTTGTTATTTGTTATAATACTTGTAATGTGTGTACCACAGGCACAGCTAATGGCATTGCGTTTCTGCACAAAGGAGGTCTGGTACACAGGGATATTAAAAGTGCCAATATTCTGTTGGATACTGACTTTAAACCAAAGGTAAGTGTATTAGCATTTGATTATTATCTACATTTCTTTCCTACAATCTTCACAAGCCTCAAATATCAGAGGAGCAATTGGTTACTTTAAACAAAAGATAAGTGTATTAGCACATGATTGGCATCTGCATTTCTTTCCTACAATCTTCACAAGCCTCTGTCACTGTCAAAGTGTCATTTACTGCCAATATAGTACCTTGCGGTGTATGGCAGAGGGGTCTTTGAGGGGTTCACAAGCCTCAAATATTCAAATATCAGAGAATTCATTGGTTACTTTAAATCAAAAGCAAGTGGATTAGTATTTGATTGTTATCTGTATTTCTTTCCTACAGTCTTCACAAGCCTCAAATGTCAGAGAATTAATTTGATAATGGTTAAAAGATGTGAGGTCACATACCCATAAACTCTCCCCACAGCAGATAACCAAGTCTATGGATGTTACTTGTTCATTGAATCATACAAGAAGACATAACAGGCGTGAAGAGCATATGCAACAGAAAATTCAGCCTTCTTTTTGTCTGTTCAATTGATACAAGTCAACAAGAGTTGTGGTGATAAGCATGGCCCAATTGATAAGAGCACTCACTCTTAAACTTCCAGTGTTCTGATGCCGAGGTGGTGGGTTCAATCCCTATACTGGTCAGTTGGACCAAAATATTGACTTCTCATCCTTGACCTGGGGACATAAATTACAGGTAGCTCAGAAGTTGGAGTGGGTTTGCCTGATGGTGAGTGAGACTTAATAGGGAAAGCTAATCCACACACACAAATCTGTCTGGTAGTACCACATGTACAGACTATGCTTGAGCAAAATGAGCGAACCAAAAAAAAAAAAAAAAGAAGAATTGAAAGCACACGACTGAAACCTAGTTGAGAATATGTTTTCTTACATGTTAAGCCTGTCTTTAATGTGGTGTTACATGAGAAATTTAATCTAATGTTTGCATATCCTTTACAGGACATCGCTGTCAACATCAGCATCTTCCATCTGATTGTTGATTTCTTGGCAAGATTACACTCAGTAGTTTGCCATTGCTTTCTGAGCGGCCGGCTCACATACCCTGTAAGTTACAGACGCGATTCAAACCACTGCTGATTCTTACCGTCGTCATGTTACTTACGAGAGTATACAAGATTACGGAGAAAAGTTGCTAACCTCTAGGCCAGGAAGCCGGCACATGAGAAATAACATGAGAAATAACACCAGAGGTGTTTTTTGGCACTGATATAAGTAGAGGCAAGGGGTAGCGATATGAGGACACAATAGTCAGTATAATCTGTCATCCTTAGTTAGGTAGGGATTAGAGGACGCACTAGTCAGTATATTCTGTCATCCTTACTTAGGTAGAGATTAGAGGACGCACTAGTCAGTATATTCTGTCATCCTTACTTAGGTAGAGATTAGAGGACGCACTAGTCAGTATATTCTGTCATCCTTAGTTAGGTAGAGATTAGAGGACGCACTAGTCAGTATATTCTGTCATCCTTACTTAGGTAGAGATTAGAGGACACACTAGTCAGTATATTCTGTCATCCTTACTTAGGTAGAGATTAGAGGATCACATAGTCAGTATAATTCTGTCATCCTTAGTTAGGTAGAGATTAGAGGACGACACTAGTCAGTATATTCTGTCATCCTTACTTAGGTAGAGATTAGCGGACACATTAGTCAGTATATTCTGTCATCCTTACTTAGGTAGTAGAGATTAGAGGACGCACTAGTCAGTATATTCTGTTATCCTTACTTAGGTAGAGATTAGAGGACACCCAGGAAGGTTAACCCGGTCAACAAATGCCCGCAGAAGTCGGACGTGTCGGCCTAACAGCGCAAGAACGCAGCACTGCTGTAAACAGGCACAACGCAATCACGTCCGGAAAAAAAAACTCCGGATGAACGCAGAAGAAGAAGAAGAAGCAGAAGATTAGAGGACACATTAGTCCGTATATTCTGTCATCCTTACTTCTTTCATCTACTTATATCAGTGACAATCAATACAAGTGGATTTATTTGTCATGCATTTTTCATGACCTGAGGGGTTCACTAACAATTGATACTTCCTTAATGTTATGTTACACAATTTGCCTTGTTGGTAGAAGAAACTTAGCAAGGAAATGAAGCCATCATGGAAATATCGATTTGTGGGGGAATACTTAGGTACTGCCGGTCTCTCTGGCCGAGGGGTTACACCACTTTCTCTGTAATCCCGTTTATCATGCAGAGTCTTGTAGCGGGCGAGAACTGGGAGCGGTTCGTCCCCCGCTGGTGACTTGCGGGATAACTGAGCCAGCCGCTCAGAAAGCAATGGCAAACTACTGAGCGTAATCTTGCCAAGAAATCAACAGACAGCTGAAAGATGCTGCTGTTGACAGCGATATCCTGTAAAAGGGATATGCGAATTAAAAAAAAAAAAAAAAAACTTAGGTACTGATCAAAACTTATAGAAATAAAGAACAGAAATATAAATAAGAGGACACAAGAGACAATAGAAACATTGGTGGATCATTATGTGGATCTCCTGCCCCCATCCGACAACAGTATTGCTGAAGGAACACATGTACTTCAATACATGGACAGCTGTACAGCAATAGAAGAGGTGTCTAGTTGGCTGTGCATCAAAGTACACTTGTGTCTTTAGTGTGATGCCGTAGTCATTTGGTGTTGACAGGTTTGAATCCTGCCAGGTGTTAGCCAAGAATAGTAACACTGTGACCCACCATGTGTTAGCCAAGAATAGTATCACTGTGACCCACCATCTGTTAGCCAAGAATAGTAACACAGTGACCCACCATGTGTTAGCCAAGAATAGTAACACTGTGACCCACCATGTGTTAGCCAGGAATAGTAACAGTGACCCACCATGTGTTAGCCAAGAATAGTAACACTGTGACCCACCATGTGTTAGCCAAGAATAGTAACACTGTGACCCACCATGTGTTAGCCAAGAATAGTATCACTGTGACCCACCATGTGTTAGCCAAGAATAGTAACAGTGACCCACCATGTGTTAGCCAAGAATAGTAACACTGTGACCCACCATGTGTTAGCCAAGAATAGTATCACTGTGACCCACCATGTGTTAGCCAAGAATAGTAACACTGGGACCCACCACGTGTTAGCCAAGAATAGTATTAATGTGACCCACCATCTGTTAGCCAAGAATAGTAACACTGTGACCCACCATGTGTTAGCCAAGAATAGTAACAGTGACCCACCATGTGTTAGCCAAGAATAGTAACACTATGACCCACCATGTGTTAGCCAAGAATAGTAACACTGTGACCCACCATCTGTTAGCCAAGAATAGTAACACTGTGACCCACCATGTGTTAGCCAAGAATAGTATCACTGGGACCCACCATCTGTTAGCCAAGAATAGTAACACTGGGACCCACCATGTGTTAGCCAAGAATAGTAACAGTGACCCACCATGTGTTAGCCAAGAATAGTAACACTGTGACCCACCATGTGTTAGCCAAGAATAGTAACACTGTGACCCACCATCTGTTAGCCAAGAATAGTAACACTGGGACCCACCATGTGTTAGCCAAGAATAGTAACAGTGACCCACAATGTGTTAGCCAAGAATAGTAACACTGTGACCCACCATGTGTTAGCCAAGAATAGTAACACTGTGACCCACCTTGTGTTAGCCAAGAATAGTAACACTGTGACCCACCATGTGTTAGCCAAGAATAGTAACACTGTGACCCACCATGTGTTAGCCAAGAATAGTGACACTGTGGTCCACCTTATGTTAGCCAAGAATAGTAACACTGGGACTCACCATGTAATAGCCAAGAATAGTAACACTGGGACTCACCATGTGTTAGTGTGGTATAATAAAACGTCCTTACCCTTTCCTATTTATGGACTCCCTTAGAAATAAACAAACCCTTACAATTACTGTTTAAGTAACTTACTTAATGTAGGAGAAAATAAAACAGCGATAGACTGACCGTGGCACAGCTAAATTTATTTTGGCTTGTTTTCTCTCCCATACCTGGCCAATCCTGGCGAGGGGGAAAACAAAGACTGAAGCGGCCATTTCTAGTCAAGAGAACACGCAAGAAAGTCGACCTTTCCCTTCGGGGAGAAGGTATTTTGCCTTAAAAACATGATTCTCTTCAAGCTATTGGTATGTTATCTACATTATTAAGATATATTTATGTATTACATAGACCAGTATGTTTAATTAAGAATTAGTTACAATTCTCTTAAACCAGGCTGGATGATGTTTACTAAGGAAACACAGGTGGGCGCCACGCTGTAATTTTTCCTATGTCTTACAATTTCAAATCCTTATGTTAATATCTTTTATAGGCATTATGAAATTATATCTAACTAGTAGTGTTTATAATCTACGAATATTATGTGGACTGTAGTACACATAGAGTATCAACTCTCATGTCAGAAACTCTTTTCAATTTAGGAAACACTCCTGATTCATACTTCAGAGAAGAAAACTCGTTTCTGCCAATTTCATAGTCCTATGAAAAATAACTTCTATGCAATGGAACTATATATCCCTATCGATGCTTAGAAATCTGCAAATAATTTATGTACTGTAGAGATTGTACTTTAAAGAAACATTTTCTCAATGTAGGAGCAGACTCTTGATTTCATACTGCACAAGCAGAGAACTGGTGTCTGCCACTTTCAAATATCCTATGTAGTGTAAATGCACTGGTAAGGATGTTTCGGAACTTGTTTTATCCATGCGGGGACATACAAATGATTACGCGTATTCCTGACTCTTAGTCAGGGGATAAAATGCTTCGCCACATCATAATCTGTAACTTGGAAATATAGTGTTAAATTTTAGTACTATCCTTTTGTTAACAGATTAGTAACCACTCCATATGAGGGTGAACATATAATCATTTCATAAAATAGTGTTAGGGACAGGCCATGTTTGAATATACATTCATGAAGAATTAAAGTAAACACGTGATGTAAATGCATGTTCGGATAGGATTCACTCCGCATCGCCTCACCGTAGTAGAAACAGAAGCGAAGATTGATGTGAATAAATTGCTTGCAATATTCAGAAGACTGGACCATGCAGCATAAGTTATTCTTATAAATACCCTCCGAATAATAGCAGTCATTGGCAAAACATATCACAGCGATTACTATCCTCATGTGCTGTACGCAGTGGGGGAAAACAATGGATGTTTTAGTTTATGAAGATAATTCAAAAACCTAGGCTCCCTGCATCATCATTATGATTATTATGTATGATTATCATGTACTTAATATCAGAGAAATGTACATGTATGTTTTTTTCTGGTATGAGAATTTTCCCTGTTCTGATTGTTACTTTTACTGTGGGAATATACATTTTAATGTTGCACCTTGGGATTAGAGGATGTTGATGTAAGAATCCATGTGTATGTCAGTACTTAAAAAACAATGTTGAGTAGACTTGACCTAATGATGATTATAGTGCCGAAAGGAAGACGCGGCATTAGAAACCACAGAGATTGTGTATAGGCTATTCTCTTTAAGTAATGAGAGAGACAATATCAACATGTTGGATGGACAGAATGACTTCACCCATCCAATAGTCCCAGTAACAACAGAACAAAATATAAGTGAGAAAATATCTTACTCACTATGAAGAGTCAGAATGGCTCTACTCAGCAATGAGGGACAGTGGAACATGGACACCCACTCCTTTCCCCTTCTCCCCTTGTTGTTTTGTATTTGTGTTTGTAATTGTGTTGTAAACCTTTTATCATAACACAGTAGGTTAATGCTAGTGTTGTATTCTTTGTCATCCCTTTTCTATAGAAGAGAAGCAGGTGGTGGTTGAATGTGGTGGGACTATATCACTAAACCTGGATCCTGGGTCAAAAGCCAGAAAGTGAATGTCCTAACCATAGTCTGCATCTAGAAATACCCATGGACTGCTCCGATCAATAGCTCCATAGCGAGCAACAGATAAATTAGAAGACAACTGACTGGGTGAGTGATTAAGTCCTATTTTAGTAGGAATATAAAGGATGGACTTCAAGATCTAATAATCTACAAAGATGAAGATCATCAGAGTACTGACAACAGTGTATCGTTTGCGTTGCTTCTGAGAAGTATCACCTATGGCCTCATCATTCAACCAAGTCAGTGAAACTGGGACAATCCTTCTTCAAGTTACTAAAACTAACAACAGTGAGTAACCTTCAACTGTTGGTTGGATTACCAAGTTAATATCCACAATGGATAAGTCTTCGAAAGAACATCTCACAGCTGCAACAGTCAAACATAAGGTTCCAGCAATGCAACACCAAGTTCTAGCTATGAACACCCACCCAAACAAATGGGAAGAAGACATTGAACCAATACAACCAAGGTACCAACTGAAAACCATACCTACACCAGATTACCTCAAGGTTCCCAAACCTAACACATAAAAAAAAGGACCATATGAAAGCAGCTAGCGGAGTAAATGCCTCTACGCCTGCAACCACAGGAATCACCTGATGGCTTGCAACCCTGGATATGTGGTGGAATCAATATTCTTCAGTTCCATGCCTGCAGCAGAATCCTGGAATTAATTCCAGATGAACCAAATGAATAACAAGCAGAATTGTATGTCTACACTGAAAGTAAATAATGAATCAGAACTCTGTGCTGGTCCCATGTCAGCCTTAATGCCAATAACGGTGGAATAGGTTATATAGACTGATGACTAGGTGGGTGAAAAATCTGTGGGAACAAAATTGAGATTCGGATATTATAAGCCAAGACGCTGAAAGGTAGGCATCCTTTTCATCGGATATGGTGATATAGGGAAGAACCTTAGTCCAAGACCAAAGATGCATCTCCTGAAGGTATGACCAACCCAGGCCTCAATTCCACACTGACACCGAGCCGTTTGCAAAGAAGATTCTTGAATTCAGCTCCACGGAGAAGATATGTGGTGAATTTATTTCATAATAAGGATTATAAGTTGTTCCGCAACAAACTTCAGTGGACATTAAACATGACTGTGAGTATTTATTGCTGTCATGGATAAATATGGACATTAACTGCTTTGCACTGGAGAAGAATACCCATCCGCAATGCCTAAATGAACACTATAAGTAATTAATTTAATTATTAGTATCAACTGTTTTCATGTGTGTGTTTTTTTCTTCTTCTATGACATATAAAGAGTGTTATTGAGGTGTAACAAATGATGGTTAAGGTAAATAGTATTTTGACATCAACTCATTATTTTTTAATATGATAATTGTACATGGTGTCAGAAACAAATATATATGTTTGGTTTCTGCACTTAGACCAATGTGATTTTATCTAGGTATAATGAGTCAAGTTAGCAGAACCAATTTGTGGTTGTTGTGTTGTTTGTAATAACATTGTTGTTTTTTCTGGGGTCACTGGGTACTATGCTGTAATACTGCACATCATTCCCATGCCTGTCTGAAAATGCATAGTGTTTATTACACCTATATATATATATATTATATATATATATATATATATATATATATATATATATATATATATATATATATATATATATATATATATATATATATATATATATATATATGTAACTGCAGATCTTGAGTTAATACCTGAACTGTTTGTCCAAAAGTGTTGTGTACATCAAGTAAATGTGGTGTCCAACAAGTGGTTGTTTATATGTTGTGAGCAATCAATATCCTTCTAGCACCATAGCAAATGTAAAGGGTGATGAAGTGGGAAGGGAAACCTACACACAGATGCCATTGTTTCAAGGATTGAGCTCTTTCTTCCTGGGATTTGTGGTAAATATCCCTGATCACCCTGCATTCTTACCAGTGACCAGAGAATCAATAAAACCCCCTAGACATTTTAACGAATCATTCTCAGGAATTAAAATCCACATCCCACAGTTAGCCAAGAATAGTAACACTGTGACCCAGCATGTGTTAGCCAATAATAGTAACACTGTGACCCACCATGTGTTAGCCAAAAATAGTAACACTGGGACTCACCATGTGTTAGCAAAGAATAGTAACACTGTGACCCACCATGTGTTAGCCAAGAATAGTAACACTGTGACCCACCATGTGTTAGCCAAGAATAGTAACACTGTGACCCACCATGTGTTAGCAAAGAATAGTAACACTGTGACCCATAATGTGTTAGCCAAGAATAGTAACACTGTGACCCACCATGTGTTAGCCAAGAATAGTAACACTGTGACCCACCATGTGTTAGCCAAGAATAGTAACACTGTGAACCACCATGTGTTAGCCAAGAATAGTAACACTGTGACCCACCATGTGTTAGCCAAGAATAGTAACACTGTGACCCACCATGTGTTAGCCAAGAATAGTAACACTGTGACCCACCATGTGTTAGCCAAGAATAGTAACACTGGGACTTACCTTGCATGTCGTATGAGGCAACTGAGGAGGGTTGGCAATCTCATCCTGTAGACAGCTTTAGCTGCAAGAGCAGAACTGGTATATAGAATGTTAGATCACTGTACGAATTAGGAAGACAGCACATGTGGTAGAAGAAATGAAATATGAATAATAAGAGGAGGACATGCAGGAAGCTGCAGGAGATAGCAGAAGATGGGATGGTTTGGCGTGAGTTGGTTGTGAGCTAATGTTCCAGCTTATGCTGCAGTGGAGGATAACGAGAGAAGGGAGAGGTTTTAATCTTGCTGGCTATTGTTCTATTGCTTTATTTGATTTAGTATACTTGAGGCAAGGCATGTCATGAGATGGAATAAACTGGACTTGCCGCGACTCCTGTCTGTTCCACTGTTCACATTGGGCAGTGAGGAGCAAATTGTGTGATATTCACTGGCACAGGAATGGAGCATAATGGGAATGACCAGTTGCTGTGAAGTTGGAACCGTGACTAACTAACCAACTAAACTGGAAAATGTGACAACAGAATTATTGCTAGCAGTAAGTTGTTCCAAGTCAACTTGAGATGGGGCATATCATGAGTGTCAAAGACTGAGTTATAGAAGACCACCATGAATGAGTGGTCTGCCTCAAGATAGAAGACCACCCTGAACGAGTGGTCAACCTCAAGTAGATTAGAGGTAGCACAGTGCCCCTATATGAGGGCAGGGTAGGTGATAGGAAGGGGGACTAGTAACTAGTTCTTTCATGAGACACGGAGGTGTCAACCAGAGAGTTAGTACTCTGGTCACTGCAGAATCACGCTTACGTGATATACACGGAGAAGTGGATTGCCACTCAACAGGAGACGGCGACTCTAAGCGTGCTGAGTGATACAGCACGCAAAAAGCCGAAGGATGCACAAGGTCCTTCCGCGTGCTGTGTAGCCACGCGGAGTAGAATAGGCAGACGGGGACTGACTTTCATAGTGAGCGCATCGATTAGTGTCGATGCACGTTTCCTTAGCCAAATAGATAGAGTTAGCTGTAGGGTTAGGATATTGACTAGATAGGGAATTCTGTGTCTTTATGTGTGATTTAATAGCGACCGTTTTTGTGCAGTAAACTAGTGTAAAGAGCCAGAGACAATAAAATGCATTATCCATACTGCCATACGGCGGCACGACCCACCACGAAAAGTATAAATTGGGAAATGGGAATTCCCCACTCGGACACGAAAGTGGACGTAAACAAATGAATCCAAGGAGAATGTGGACAACGTCAGTAGACAGCAACGGGAGACGCTGTGATTGTGCTGTAGAACAAGGACGTGTTTTTCTAAGGATCTGTGTGAGGTGACCTCTGGACGCGATGATATGAGCGTGACACAGCTATGAGTCAGGAGAGGGGGATCTGTTGATGATAATACTGCAGTGAAGTAACCGGGCGGAAAAACCTAGAGTGGAATTACAGCTTAAATGGAATCAGTGGATCAGGGCGTCAAGCAGAGCGCAGTAGACTGAACACTCATCGGTGGATCAGTAAAGTAGGCGCCGACCCTGTCTATAGGGGTCAACCTACAGGTCTACGTGAGTTTAATGTTCACATGTCTGCCACGGAATAAACTTCTGGTAGCGCTTTGAGATCTTGACTTGTGCCGTTGATTATCATTGTATTCAAGGTAAGGACGCAAGTTAATTCCTCGTCCTTCGTTGCTGTTTTGCATTATTACGAGTGGATACCTCGACGGTTGCCGGTGTAGGCACTTCGAGGCATATGGGGGTCGTCACTGGACTCGCTGCATAAAAAAAAAAAAAATTGTCAACACGAAATTCCTGCCAGATTCAGTCAGCTGAGCGTAGAAACATTTGCACGCCAACATCTTGAGTTGCACCGCACTACACAAATCACACACAAGTTCGACGTCACAAAATGGAGAAGAGCAGGAATGGGTAAACTGGACGATCATTCAGTTTGCAGGTTACAACAGTAAGTTGGAAGGTTATATTTCACAAGAACAGTGCAATGAGAATTAACATGTCAAGACAGTGAGAAAGTAGTAGTGTAATAACACCGTTGCGTATAAGAATTGCAATAACAGTATAATAATTACACAGACAGAATGCACCGTACGCGCAAAACTGCACTATATTAAACACAGCACAGTGCTATCAAAGAGTTCTGAACAACGAACATTAAAAGAGATTATAAGATATTTAAGAACATTATATTTAGAAACGAATGTGTGACACTTATAGCTTTGATGTTACGTTGGAAAAGAAGATAAACAATAGACACAAGCCATACAAAACGTTTGACACCATGGTCGATATGGAATATACTTATAACCATCATAGTAGGCATTGAGAGCCCGAGAAACACTGCGCTGTCACATTAAGCTATTAATAGATTGACATTTCACAGTAACTGATCGTTGGAAACTGCTCAGAAGTTATTAATTGTTTATTCTCGCAACTCCATTGCTGAAGTAATACAATAATAACGATTTGTGGGTTGAATTGTTACATACCCCACATTATAGAGGAACTCCGAAACAGAAGACATTATATACGAATTATCCTATCAGAATTTGGGGACAGAGCAGAGCAAGTTACACTGCAGTCAGAGATATATATCGTATACTGAACATGACAACGTTGAGGAGCGTGGGTCACCGGTAAATTTCGGAGGTGCACTTTTATAATCTGTGGAAAACGAACATACTACTTTGTAATGAACGACACTGCTCCCAAACCTTGTCCCTCCACATAACCCTTTCAGGACATTTGTCCTCACTGACACTGCCCCACAATATTCCCGCACGCAACCTTCACTATTTCAACTTCATATTATGATGCCGTTATCGGATACTAGACTCACATTGCGCCGCCATACCAAGTGAGCAAGGATTTACTAGCGACATTTCAGTCGCCACGGACACATTGTTGCTGACTATTTACAGTTGGCGAAGCAGCATTTCGGTTGTCTCACGGTGCCAGTTCATTATATTAATCTGACACCTCACTGGCATAGGATCAACGGACACGAAGTTTCTGCACATAATATTGCATTCTTTATCGCCAACACTACATATGGGACATTACGGAGACACTACACACGTCATCATAGAGGAATAGAAGGACGGATAAGACAGCACACACCAGTCTACTGTGGGTATCGTTACAATCATATACCCAAATTTAACTCAAGTTCGACGGGTGCACCATAACCGACTAGGTTTTGTCAGTCGGCCACAGACCGCGTGGTCTAGGTGCTGGTGTAAGTGCATTACACCATCGTGTCAATTTACCTGATATTGTGTTTTGAGGAGAACCTCCATTAATTGTCGACTGCAGAAAACAAATATATTCGAGCATTTGGAACAGTCGAGCATGGAATGAACATTCGGAAATTCGTAGAGGACACCGACACCGCAATTTTCTTAAGGCCAGTACCTGTTGTAATTGTCAATTGGTGTGACATTGATTTTGTTTTTAAAGTTTAATAAGGTGTCGTATTTTCAATTATGTCAAAATTTATTATAAATTAACAACCGTTTGTTTTTGTATGATAAGTCAGTAGTATGTTATGTTGAATCTAAGTCTGAAAGTATTTGTTGTCGTGTTGAAACATTGATTGGTATTTTCGTCTCTCGTTAATCGTCTACTGTGACTATTGATTATCTAGTGTCATATGTATATATTTTTATATTCTCACATTATTTATATGGTTTACATATATTTCATTCAGTATAAGAGTATCGTAATTGTGAGTAATATATAAAGTGTTTATCGTGTTGTCACTTAAAATTCAAAATTGATTTTGTCTTTTATGAATGATAATATGTACTTTCGTCTTACGTCAATCGTCTTTTGTCAGTATTAGTATTGGTCCGCTGTACTTATATATTTATATTCCTTATATTGAACATATTTTCCCATAATTATTTTGTGGCTTATATATGTCACGGTTCGTATAATGATCGTATATTTTGAGTGATATATTTTTAGGTGGTCGTCAACGTGACAGTATTTGTGTTAGTTAAGTTGATATTTCGGGTCGACGTTGATACCACAGGACTTATTATTGAAGTCAATAGCTACTCTGTTCCGCGAAGAACCTTATTGTAAATTTGTCGAGTTTTTTTTCTTCTCTTGCCACTTCGCTATGTATTTCAGCTAGATAGCTCAGTTAACAGGTAGGACAAGATGTCTACACTACAAGAAATCATGGAATTGGGTGAGAAGAATGGATTGGCTGGAGCAGAACTCAGGAATTGGGTCATGCAGGAATATAGAGCTCAAGCTGCACGTGAGAGGGAGGAACGACAAAAGAAATGGGTTCTTGAAAACGAACATGAAAAGAAATGGATTCTTGAAAACGAACATGAAAAGAGGGTAGCCTTGCAATCCGAACGAATAGAGTCTAGAGAAAAAGAATTCGCTTTGCAACGTGAAAAGATATCTGCAATGAGGAGAGAGATGGTAGAAAGACAGATAACAGCAGAGGCAGAATAAAGGCAAGACAATTAGCCGCAGAAACAGAAATCGAGAAAAAACGACTCGCACTTCAAGAGGAGAATCTTGCAAAGGAAACAATTTGGAAGGAGCGAATAAGGAAACAAAGACAAATGTATGAAATAAAAGAAAATAATCACACAGGTAAGGTATCTGCTACAATAGTGGAAGAACCAAACGCCAGAGATTTCGTTCAGAAAGTAACCATCGAACGCAAACCTGACGAGACACTCACAAGTACCCAAACTCAAACAACACAAGAAGAAGAAGAAGAAATTAAAGAAGAAAACACGCAAACAGAACAGGGTACATCAACTGTAGACATACGTGATAACACAACAGTAAATAATTGCGAATTATACAAAGTCAACGAACCCAAACATGAAGAAATAAACTGTTGTTACAAAACAAATCAAACATGATTACAGGTTTCTCAATGACATTTTTGTTAAAAATCCCAAAAACAGAATGAAAGTTACACACACTCAGTACAAACATACGTCGTTACAGCGTATGCATTACAGAAGATACACAAGACTGAAGACAACAACATTGTTTCAATCAATACAATGTACAAATATTGGCATGAGTGCAGAAGAGAGATTTTACAGATTTGAAACAAAGAAAGAAAAAAAAAAATTGAATGGAAGAAATAAATAAAGGAAAATAAAATGGGATGAAAGGTTAGGGTCACATACACTACAGACACATTAGAATCTTAGGTCTTATTACTTAGTTATGCAAGGTATCACTTGTCAGAATTGTTCACACTATCTAATAATTCTATAATTCATCTTAGAAATAGTTCGATTCTCTATTCTTTGATAATTATGTCTATAATAGAGAACATTACTAAATTTATAAGCATATTATGTGATTTCAATATTTATTCTTGTTGAATATTATATTCCTGATTTAATTTTTTTTTTAGATGTCTTGAATCTTTAATAGGTATGATTCTTCACAACTCTATGTCTGCAAGATTTTAATCAGTCAATCAGAGACATTCTCAGTCGATTATAATTAATAGAGGAACAGATCTATGTTATAGGTTCTTTAATTATATTTTAATGTTCTGTTCTTTTATGAGTGTTATAAAATTTAATAAACATAAATTCTAAACGCACCTTATTGAATAACAATGTTACATTAGTTGACAAAATATATAATGTAATGTGATTTAGTAGATATAGATACACATGGTAGCAATTTTTCCATATTGACAGAGTGTATGAATGAATAACTACGCCATCGGAAGTATCTACTCAATGTGTGATCGCTCGGTTGTTCAAACATTGGTTATTCGGACACGGATTCGAGCATACAAGTATTGTAACTGTGAAGTGAACTTATGGACAGTGAACATTTTAATTTACATGTTGTAATTCTGTGGTTAAATAACAAATGTTAGTTAATTGAGTATTGATTAATTGAAATATTATAGTATGGTTTTGGGTTAATTAATCATTGTTCGGGAAAGTATTTGATTATAAGGTTAAGTCATTAGAATGAATCTCTAGTTGAATTAATTGTATTACGTGTCAGTATTACATGAAGATCCATAATAATCAGTCATCGCTCTCAACATATCCACAAAAGTGAAAATATTTCTGAGGATTCTCGTGGAGCACATGTCACCCTACCCACAGATGGAAAAATTGTAAGAAGGAAAATATATGGAGTATACAATAATAACAGCAACGATAATCAACAATGAGGATGATCTACTTGGAAACCCCATGATTACCCTCGTCCGAAACTCATGGTAATACCTAGAGCTAGGACACACTTATCTATTGAGACAAGGTAGGGACTAATATGTTTATTAGTTGGTCTGATCCCATGATCAGCCACACGACGTCCAACGTTGGGTTTGGACAGGTGGGCGTGCCCGTCGTATAACTTTATTTTTTTTTTAGGGTAGATAAACAGGGACAACCAAGTACTAGTCTGTTGTTATTATGGTTATAGTTAGTTATGATTATACAATATATTTATACACATATAGTTAAAAGGAAAAAAATGTTACACATTTTTTTATCTGGGAGGGGGCATTATGCCATACGGCGGCACGACCCACCACGAAAAGTATAAATTGGGAAATGGGAATTCCCCACTCGGACACGAAAGTGGACGTAAACAAATGAATCCAAGGAGAATGTGGACAACGTCAGTAGACAGCAACGGGAGACGCTGTGATTGTGCTGTAGAACAAGGACGTGTTTTTCTAAGGATCTGTGTGAGGTGACCTCTGGACGCGATGATATGAGCGTGACACAGCTATGAGTCAGGAGAGGGGGATCTGTTGATGATAATACTGCAGTGAAGTAACCGGGCGGAAAAACCTAGAGTGGAATTACAGCTTAAATGGAATCAGTGGATCAGGGCGTCAAGCAGAGCGCAGTAGACTGAACACTCATCGGTGGATCAGTAAAGTAGGCGCCGACCCTGTCTATAGGGGTCAACCTACAGGTCTACGTGAGTTTAATGTTCACATGTCTGCCACGGAATAAACTTCTGGTAGCGCTTTGAGATCTTGACTTGTGCCGTTGATTATCATTGTATTCAAGGTAAGGACGCAAGTTAATTCCTCGTCCTTCGTTGCTGTTTTGCATTATTACGAGTGGATACCTCGACGGTTGCCGGTGTAGGCACTTCGAGGCACATACCTCTCGTACGACTTGCAATATTCTTGTGTGGTACGGGAGAAGTTGATCCTGTAATGCCTGACGCATTGGTTGCTGACAGGCTAGGATTAAAGTGGTGTCAGAAGTGTGGCTTGGACAATTGTTCAAGCTAATACACTCACCCACGGCTCTAAAATAATTACTCTACTAGTAGTGAATTACAGGGTTTAATTTGTGTCAGTGACTGATGACGTGTGCAGACTAGAACAAGTTGCGAGTTGAGCTGTGCCCATCGTGACCAAATAATGTTTATTTGTGTTGATATGAAATATTTTGTGCTTATAATCATGTGTTCTTCAAAGTTGTAAGTATTGATATTATGCTTTTCTTTCATTTATTTATGTAATTACTTATTTGTTTATGAATATTTATCAGAGATGATTCATGGCGGAGCGATACACAAGCCGGCGACAATATTGATTTTTCCATGCTAAAAATAGCGCTGCGCCTATGACGTATTGCGACTGACAAACAGTTACTTTACGCCATTTGCATTCAGCAACAGATTGGTTACAAATCGCCAAGCGGCCTGCTCGCCTGAATCTTTGATTTATATCAACTATTATTTGTTTATATACATTATATATTGAATATATTTATTTATTTAAACATTATTATTACTTTAATATTTATTTCAGTGCATTTATTTAATTATTTGGATATTTTTTCTATGTTGTTACTATCACGATGGCACTACTTTTGCTATGCAAATTAGACTTGGTCTGCACAACACTTCCATAGATTAAACTAGATTAGGTAACGAAGGCAAAAGACGTTATAACGAAGACAGGACATTGACATTTAATATTAATTAGACTACATTGTATTGTCCGGGGGCATGTGATTGTACCAAATTGTCTAAAGTCATATATCGTTTACAAATTGTTAATTGTTGATGCTCTTGTACACCAGGGTGAACAACAGCTGTTTAGAAGAATAATACTGGGTGTTTGTCGTAGTGCTGAACGAGTGGACCTGAGGTGCCAAACGATTGTACCTGATTTTCTGGAACGTTAAGATGAGTATACCCAAAGTATTTTGAAAGCAATATGATTAATAATGCATCTCTTTTTCAGGTTGTGATCTATTAGTAGATTTTTTTGTGTGATCCTATTTTCAGGGTGTAATCTAAGAGTGTATTTTGGTTGTACACAGGGATCTAAAAACTTAATATATCTAATATAAGTGAATATTTCAGTGCCTGCCAACGTTAGCTAATTATCAACAACATAGCAACTTTAGCTGATTTCATAAAAGCAGGTAAAGATTTAAATTACACAGGAAAGGAGCTAGAGCAATATGCTGATCAAAAATTTAAGGAAGCAAAAGATGTTGAGAGGGATGAACGTGCACGAGAAAGACAACTCCAGAAGGAGATGGTAGAATTAGCTGAGATAACAAAACAAAAGGAAATAGAATTAAAACACAAAGAGGCACAACTGGCTGAAGAAACCTAAGCAAAAACAGTTAGAACATGATAAGGAAATTAAACAGAAGGAATTAGAGATTAAGCAAAAACAATTAGATCAAGATAAGGAAATTAAACAAAAAGAATTGGAGATTAAACAAAGAGAGGTAGAATTAAAGCAAAAAGAGATAGATGAAATGGCAAGAGTGAAAGAAAAACAAATACAAGTTGAATCAGAGACACAATTAAAGATGAAAGGTATGGATGTAGACTTCACACTTAGAGATCTCCGCTACAAAGCTAAAAGTCAGCAAGAAGAAAATAAGTTTAATAAGTATAAAAATATTATTAAACCATTCTGTAAAGAAGACTCCATATCAGCCTGGACAGAAAATGTCGAATATCAGTTTAAATACCACCAAGTCCCAATAGATATGTGGGCTATGATTTATATGAAGAACCTTAGTGGGGAGCCCCTTAAAGTGATAGAATCAATACCAACGGACCTTAGATCTAACTATCAGTACATCCATGATAGGATAATGCAGCACTTCTTACTTGATGCCCCTGGGTATCAGGTTCAGTTCTCAAATTTAAAACCAAAACCTAGTGAGACTTTCATTGATTACGTCTCAAATGTCCAAAGCGTACTAAATAGATGGCTTAGTGCAGCTAATATAGGAAAGGACTTTGAAAAACTTAAAAATTTAATAGCCATGGATAAAGTCATATCCACTATACCATCTCCATTCGCTAAATTTCTTCAGCAGTCAGACATAGAGACCATAGAACAATTTGAGAAAAAGGATCAGCTTATTTTTCCTCAAACAGAGATATTTTTAAAACATCAAGTATCGACTCTGAAATAGTCTCTTTTGTTAAGGACCAACCTAAAAGCTATCGCAGCAGTAAAAAACCATTTCAGAGAGTCGACAAGAAAGACCAGAAATTACCTAAATGTGTGTATTGTCAACTTTTTCATGATACTTATTCTATGTGTGATAAATCACCAAACTATCCAGCACATCTTGAGATGGTCATTAAGAAGCAACAGAACAAGAGAACTGCATACAGGCGTGCAGTCAAATGCTTCTTCTGTTCTAGCTACGGGCATTATTCCAGTAAGTGCCTAGGCCGCCAAAGAATGAAGGCCAATAGTGCAATTTTGATTGATACATCCTCTGATAGTGGGAGTGAGACTGAGTGTGAGAGTCGAGAATGAGTTACCATTTAACCAAGCTGAAGATGTTTGTTGTGTAAACGATGTATTTAAGCTTCGACAGTTGTGAACAATGCCACCAATTTCATGCTGACGGCAAACTTACATGTGGGCATATTGTAACATCCTCTTTGGAGAATGCAAATGCAGCTGTAGCCTCCAGAGGCAATCTATTGTTTCACTCTGCAATGGTCAATGAGAAGCCATGCCGATGTTTGCTTGACAGTGGGAGCTCTATTATTGGTGTTAAAAAGGAACTTATTAATCCAAAGGATTATACTGGTGACTCTGTAAAATGCCGTACTTTTTCTGGTAATATAGAAACCTATCCTCTGGCAAGAGCCCGTATAAACACCCCGTTCCTTTCTGGTACCTTTACATGTGCAATACTGGACAACCCTTGTACTGATTTAATTCTTGGGTGTCTACCCCAGCTAAAGCACTGTACAGATGAAGAAATATCTGTCTGGGAGGAGAAGAATGGATTCACTCCAGTGAACAGCTCAGATATCCTCAAACATCACAGTCCTAACAAAAGTGCTAGACCCATAATACTTGAAACTGATCAAGACGTAATGGTGCTACTACCAGACAAACACAACAATATGATAACTTCATGGCAAGGGCCTTTCAAGGTGATACAAAAACTTTCAGATGTCGACTATGAAATATCGATAAACGGACACTTAAAGATATTTCATGTCAACATGTTGAAACCCTACTTTTCACGACAAGAGACAGAATTAGAGACAGACGAACATAATGCACCCACACCTTTGGATGAGACGACAGACATACACAACGCAACTACACTAGTCAGCGAGACTGGCAAAGCCGACGATGTGCATACACTTAAGTGAGAATACAGAAAACGGCACTTAGCACCACCACCGTACTGAATCAGGTAGACGACGACGGGATGGAACTACCTGTTCCAATTGTAGACAAGACTGCGACATTAGAGAGTATACGGATTAGAACAGGGACTATCAGACGATCAACGACGACAGTTAATAGAATTAGTGACGGAGTATAAAGACATATTTTCCGACATTCCAGGTAGGACGGACAGAATCGAGCACTCCATCCTTCTTTCGGACTCTAAGCCTATTAAATGCAGGCCGTACTCTATCCCACTCAGCTATAGGGAAAGTCTAAATAAGGAAATTCTTAATTTAGAAGCTAGTGGGATCATTCAGAAATCTACATCTGAGTACTCCTTTCCAATCGTCTTAGTCAAGAAAAAAGACTCCACGAATTCGTCTTTGTGTGGACTATAGAAAACTCAATAATGTCACTAAGATCGACGCAGAACCAATTCCTTCCTGCGAAGATCTTATTCTTGACATGTCCACCTCCAAGATCTTTTCTAAATTAGACCTAACTAAGGGATATTGGCAGGTCCCTATGCAAACTGAATCTATCCATCTTACTGATTTCTCAACACCTTTAGGTCTCTACGAGTGGCGTTTTCTTCCTTTCGGACTTCGAAACGCTCCTGCCACTTTCGTACGCTTAACTAGAGATTTACTACATGGAGTGACGAATACAGTGACATATATAGATGATATTTGTGTCCATACAGATGACTGGACAACACACTTACTGAAACTCAGACATGTCTTCGATAGGTTGCGACTCTTCGGTCTCACTGTCAAACCGAGCAAAGTTGAATTGGGCCTACAAGAAATTGATTTTTTTGGGTCATGTCATTTCACAAGGTCAACTAAAAACTGACAATAGAATTATTACCAAAATTATGAACCTGACCATGCCTACAACAAAGAAGCAGGTCAGGAGCCTTTTGGGTTTAGTAAATTACTATAGTAAGTTCATACCGAACTTAGCTGAAATTACAAGTGTATTTTCAAATGTGTTAAAAGCATCTGTAAAATTAGATGTCAAAGATGCATTATTAATTTCTGCATTGTCAAAATTGAAAATCCTGTTTAGTAATGTACCAATCCTCCGCTTGCCTAATCCTAGGCTCGTTTATTATCTTAGGACAGATGCCAGCAGGATCTCCATCGCTGCAGTACTAGGCCAGTTTTATGATGGCATCTTCCATCCGATTTGCTACGTGAGCCGCAAGATCACACCCTGCTGAGTCCAGATATTCCATATCAGAGTTGGAAGCCCTAAGCGTCATCTATGCGGTGAGGAAAGTTGCATCGATTTCTAGCGGGTGTTCACTTCGTTGTCCAGACTGACAACTCCCCAATCACGGTCATACAAAGTGGTGTGCATCGGAATGACCGTATCTACAGGTGGTCATTAATATTACAGAATTATACTTTTAGTATAGAGCATATTAAGGGTAAGGACGACATTCTGGCTGATACCCTTAGTCGACCATCTGAGGTAGAAATACCGGAAATGCCACATGAGAGTGTAGAGTAATAAAGGTTAAATTAGTACATTAGAATATTCTATGTGAAATATCCTATGTAATACATAGACATCATGTTTAGAACTATGTACTAAGAACAGTGAACTACCATGTGTCTGTAGACAACAGAATAAGAACTGTGCTCCGAGAACAAGTGTATCACCGTTTGTACATAAACAGCTCATTACTTACTAAGCTCCATTTGTGTTCCAGTGACTCATCTGTGTTAAGCAGGGAAGAACAGTGTCAGAACAATGCATAAATAACAGACACGAAAATACTTGTCTACGACACCAGCGGACTCTACAGGTGCAATACCCATAGGACACAAGTATGACTGTGTAGTATATTTAATATACCCAGGACAATTGTGAATATATATTAACTATGCCAATGAAAGCAATTTCTGAACATTATGGCAACTACTAACCTGAGGTAATTAAATACCATGTATATATACTTATTGTGATATGTATTATAACGGTTTTAATATAGTGATAAATTAGAGTTAGATTAGTTACGTTAATATAGATTAGATTCAGAGAATATAAGATAAATTTGTTTTATAGTTTAGATAAATCATTAATTTACCCACTTACTTAACTTAAAAGTAGAATAGGATACTACGTTAAACATAATAACAGCTAATTAAAAACTAGGATAAAAAGTTTAAATAGGAATAGTACCATTTAGTTTATTTCATTTCACTTTATTTCATTCCATATTAATGAACCAGTCCATTTAACAAACTTCATCATTTAGTATTATATTAGTGTACACCTTAGAGAATAAAAGGATTATACTAATAAACATACACCATTTACACCATTTAGAATAAAAACATCAATCATATATTTTTTCTTCTTCTTTCCTTCTCATTTAAACAATAGCTAGAATGTTGCTACATTTCACATTACCCATTTCAGAAAGGTACATAACTTGGTACATTTCACATTACCCATTTCAGAAAGGTACATAACTCATCTCACATCATTTTCATTTCTTTTAGATAGTTAGATTACTTCCCTTAAATTAGATTAAATTAGTGTAACAATTAAATACATATTTATAGAACTAGTATTAGCATTTCAGTATTTAGAGTATCATTTCAGTAGAATATAGTATTTAATAATATCAGGGTACAAACCATCAACCCTTTTTCATACATGTAAATATTTTGTAAATACATGACTCGTGCAACAATTTACGCACAGTCATTAAGCTCAACTTTGTCAAACTGAGCCAAACTTGTACAGTGTCACTCCAAGGTTTTTAAATAAGTGTGAGGATAAAAGATGTGTGACAGAAGTGTGAAAGTGAGAGAAAATGGAAAATATACAAGAGAGAGAGAGAGAGATCAGCCAGCAGATTTTTCTGCCGCTCAACGCGACTTTTTATTTTGTGTCTGCGTCAAGCGTTTGCTTTTAATGTTGGAAATGTGCGGTCTTGAATGTGTTATGTGTAGTTTAGTGTAGATCTTAGATAAAGTATTTTAAGTCTCATAAGACGGAAACGTAGTCATGAATTAGTGTTATACACTTGTTTGTGGCCACATTTACCCGAATTATGGCACTTGAAAACTAACTTACAAACATATGATAGATAGACACGCAGGTTAGAAGGTAGAATATATGAGTATTTACATCCAAACACGCAAGCAACCAGAAAAACAAACATGTAAATTGCATACATTTTTTGTAGATCAAAGGGAGATAACTCCGGGTCAGGGGACACAATAGACAACGAAACACTAACTTAACAGTGAAAGATAACTTTACACGCGGAAGCGAGATAGGTAAAGCCTATCGCACACAGCTTGTGCAAGGGTTGTTTAATATTATATGGGGGACATGAAGCAATTCATGTGTTGACCCTAAGAAAGTCAACTTTGTATGGGTAGTGAGTTAATTTGCTATTTGAGGACAGGTCTAGAAGGCAATGGTCCGGTTCAGACAAACCTCTAATTAATATAATATTGCGATTAGAAGAGGGCTCACGCCGACCAGACAAGTTTGTGGCGATTGCACAGTAGCCAAGTAAAGTGAGACTACATTGTGACAATAGTCAGTAGAAGTCTATTGAGTTACCCAGAACCAGGTTATCAGTAGTCTTTGACAAAAATTAGATACACTAATTTTTTAGAAACCTCTTGCGTCACAACCAATGAGTCAAAGTTTGTGACGCAACACAGGAGGGGAGGGTGTGTGTCAAAGACTGAGTTATAGAAGACCACCCTGAATGAGTGGTCTACCTCAAGATAGAAGACCACCCTGAACGAGTGGTCTACCTCAAGTAGATTAGAGGTAACCCAGTGCCCCTACATGAGGGCAGGGTAGGTGATAGGGAGGGGGACTATTAACTAGTTCTCTCATGAGACACGGAGGTGTCAACCAGAGAGTTAGTACTCTGGTTACTGCAGAATCACGCTTACGTGATAGACACGGAGAAGTGGATTGCCACTCAAGAGGAGACGGCGACTCTAAGCGTGCTGAGTGATACAGCACGCAAAAAGCCGAAGGATGCACAAGGTCCTTACTTTCATAGTGATCGCATCGAGTAGTGTCAATGCGCGTTTTCTTAGCCAAATAGATAGAGTTAGCTGTAGGGTTAGGATATTGACTAGATAGGGAATTCTGTGTCTTTATGTGTGATTTAATAGCGACCGTTTTTGTGCAGTAATTTAGTGTAAAGAGCCAGAGACAATAAAATGCATTATCCATACCTCTCGTACGACTTGCAATATTTTTGTGTGGTACGGGAGAAGTTGATCCTGTAATGCCTGACGCATTGGTTGCTGACAATGAGATGGAGTAAACTGGGTTATGTTGTGACAACAGAACGATTGGAAGCAGTGATTTGGACCTGGTCTACTTGAGATGTGACATATCAAGAAATGGTGTAAACTGGGCCATGTTGTGACAACAGAAAGATTGGACGCAGTGATTTGTTCCTGGGGCAACTTGAGATGGGGCATATCATGAGATGGAGTAAACTGGGCAAAGTTGTGACAGCATAACAGTTGGAATAGAAGTGAGACACGCATAGACCTAAAGAAGATTCTGGACAGATTGACATCAGGCATCGAGAAACATCTGTGTCGGAAATGATTGAAAACATGCATAGCAAAAGCCTAGACAACCTAGACATAAGTCTGTGACTACCAATGTGACTGTAAGAAGACACTAAAAATAATTTACACACATCATTTCACGTTTAGCAGAAGATGTTGATGATGGCAGGAATTTGCAGTGTTTGTCATCGAAAATCTTTATATTGGTGATGTCATATGTCATGATTTCAGGTTGGGGACTTTGCAACGGCTAGAGTTCTTCCAAAGGGAATGGAAACTCATATTATGAAGACTTCTGTTGTAATTGGTACAGCAGCCTACCTGGCACCAGAAGCTATTTCATTTAATATTCACCCAAGCCTGGACGCTTACAGTTTTGGAGTTGTTATTTTGGAAATACTTACAGGTACTGTATAGCACTGAATATAATTAATATTTAAAAAAACATGTGTGTATACATGTCATCGCTTCTGGTCCAACAATGACCGACCGACCGACCGACCGACCGACAGACCGACCGACCGACCGACCGAAATCCACAAGCACATACTCTCACTTGCGCACATAAACACATGTCCTTCCCACAGTGAAATGTCTTGGTCTGTTGCCAATCATAACATTGTATTGTTTGCATACATGTGAATGCTAGCCAGTGTCTTCTTCTCCAGCTGCCTAGTCTGGAACAGATGTCAGTAATTATGACTCTCCAACCCTCTCTGTCATGAAATTATTGTTTGTTGCCCAACTGTTTGTTTTCTTATAAAGCTTTTTCTGTCTTCTTGTTTCTCTTGCCTAATATTTCCTACATAAGGCTAATTTTTCTATTCAATCTCATCTGTTGACATGCCTCATTAATTCCATTTGTAATTTCCTTATGGTGTTGAGGGACCATCTAGTGACTTTTGCAGCTGTCACTGCCTCAGCATTTAATTCTTCTATTTCCAGGATATTTTCAACATTTTTCTCAAACACACATCTCTGCTGCCTCCAGCTTCCCCACAATTTCAATGGTTCCTCTGTCCCACTGCCCTATGGCTGATGGGTGTCCTTAGATACCATGGTCTGTATGATACAGAACTTTGTGCTCCTTGAGTTGGCAGTCATCTTGAGCACACAATGCAATGAAAGTCAGACTAAGAAGGTTCTACTTTCCTCTAGGATAGAGGAGGTTGAGACCAACAAAGTGAAACAAAGCTGCAGTGATCATGAACCTGCTGCGATAGTTAACATGTGCCAGGAAGGTTCTCGTAGGAATGATTGTGAACCTGCCACCAGACTTAGCACATCTCAGGAAGGTAGGTTCTCTTGGGAGGGATCATAACACAATAAGTGACAAGTGTCAGTCATTGGAACTGTTGAATCTTTTTGTAAGTTAGGCATTGATTACTTAAAATGTGAAAACAGTGCATGTGGCTGGTTATACTGAAATGTACAGTATAAACTAATTTTCTGAATAACTCATCAGCATATATAGGCGGTCATTGTTTACCATCTTACACGATCACAAGAATCTTGGATTAGATCTGTGTTCATGTCCCGGTTATGCCATATAGGCAAGTCATTCATCTCTTTGTCTTTCTCTTGCTGTTTTCATTTCAAGTTTGCCAGCTGTCATTAAATGTTATAGTTTATTTCTCCTCTTGACTCGCAGAGACTAGAATACTTAGAGCCTGAAACATCACAACGTATGCCATAAAAAGTATATTAATGACATGCAGATCAGGTGATGAAGCTAGACATCTAAACCTCTGTCTTGAGAAGAGCGGATTTCAATCATGGTGTGGATTTTCACAAAGAAAGGAGTCAGAGGACATTATACACCCCCCATCCCCCTATGATTCTGTGGTAGTGGATTAGACACCTAGCTTTCACAGTTAAGGGCAGGATTGTGCTGAGATTCTCACTGTACAATAATATGGGAAGAGGCAACACATCTAGAGAGATCTTGAGTTTGAGTGAAGAACCGACATCACAGCCCTTGGGACATTCCCATACCTGCTCTGTCCTCATCTGCAACAAACAGCGAAGAGTCCCAATACTAATGTTACCTGTAGCAGTCTGATTATGTCCGTCTGGCCTTTCCTCAAAGTTTTGAGTGTCGATCCAGATCCTTCGGTCACTCCCTGCAGCAACATTCTCTCTAAGCCGTGATGATTTACCCGTTTTTCTGCACTATACACACAATTCCAAAGGACCCCAATGACAACTGTCTTATCATGCACCAATACCCCATGAAGGGTGCAGACGTAGCCAGTCTGTTCACCTGCTCGTTTCCCACCAAACCAGCATGTCTTGGGGAGAAATCCAACAGATTCTCTCTATTTGTGATCGTTGAATGGAAGCCTGCCACTTTGCCTGAAGCATGCCTGTCTTCACATTTCTCATCATACTTTGTCCGTTACAATTATGACATGCATATGCTGATTGTAGACATAACCAGGGCATTTATTGTTATTAACATTCAGGTCCTATAGTAAGACAACATTGAAGTTGTAAATCACCTTTCCCAGGACTGGCCCTCTCTGCCTGGCACTATGGCATTCAATAGCCTACCCTAACATGTTTCAGTGCCATAAGCTCCGTTTTACTTCTGAATCTTCTGCTGGTATGGGCATTCATGTTTCTCCACAGATCTTGGTCCTTGGTGTTCTGGATCAATTCTCTTGATAATATTACTTCATGCCACACTCTCACTTCATCCGTAATCATTTCTCTAGGTCTATCTCTACCACTTTTCCCACTTATCTTTCCAGTTGTCACAATGTTCTCTATGCCACTCTTGTCATCACATGACCAAAGAAGGCTGTTTGTCTCTTTCTTTAAATTATATATAATGTTCTGATTTCATTAGCCTTTTCCAGGCAATCGTTAGTAACTCGTGTATTCCAAGGTATTCACAACATAATCATTGTTAGTAACTCGTGTATTCCAAGGTATTCACAACATTCATCTCAACAGCGACATCTCCGTTGCTTCCAAGTTCTTAATTTATTCATTCAAGTTCCTTGATTCACTTTCATACAGCTAAGCCTGTTCTATATATCATTCCATTACTTTCTGCCTTAGATTCAATGATAGTGACTTATTGCATATATACACATATAATAATTATAATAATTAATAATTATAATGATTATTTTAGGACTGCCAGTGACTGACCCTAACCGCACTGAAGTTGATCTCAAGTTTCATGTGCAAGAATTCTGCTCCGAAGGAGATGATGGTGAGGAACCTGGGTCATTTTATGATCTTCTGGATGTTAAGGGAGGAACATGGAGCAAGAGCATCGTGGATGGGCTGTATTCTATATCATGTCGTTGTTTGGAGCCTGCACGAAAGAAGCGACCAGAAATGGCAGACATTGTCACTGAACTGGAAAGGTTATAACTGATGAAAGACATAGCAGAAACAGAATACAAGTTTAGGCATGTCTGTCCAAGGATGAGAAAAGTGTCTGTTATCTATTGCATATTCTGACTTTTTCCTTACAGCTAGGATTGAAAGTATCTTTTCTTAAAAGAACGTTTATACTGTTCTGTTGTATGATAGTGTGAGACAGAATTCACTTTAGAAAAGACATATATTTCAACATATACAGGGTGCTGTTAATAATGACGCTAATACTTATTACATTTTGAAAGTATAGAAATGCATGTGATGACATCATAAACATGGTCATTTTGATTGGTCACGATTGTAGCATAAGAAGTAAGATAAAAGTTAAAGGTGAGAGGATTCACTTCAGGGAAAATGGATTTCTGAGGAAAATACAAAGAATACCATGGACAGACAGAAAAGCCAATGAGCAAGTCCTACATAAAGCAAATGAAAACTGTAAGCTGATTACAGAAATTAGACTTTGACATTCAAGATGTTTTGGGGGAAAGAAATTAACTAGAGAACTAGAGTAGTGTAAGTGGGGCTCCATCCAGTCCTTTTTTGTGGTGGTGGTGGACTATATAAATCAACCATTTATCGATTTCCCACCACAATTTGAAATCTATTTTTAGCATTTATCGATTTTTCCTCCTCAAAGGGCGATAACTCTTCAGGTTTTTTTTTAAGTAGGTGGTCAGAGGTGGCGTTGTGAAGTGACTCATCAGAGTGGGCGTGGTCAAGTAATTATAGGTACGACATAAAAAATACGACATGAAACATCAATAAAGAAAACAAACGAGTCAAGTAAGGTACATAATAATGTTAATAAAATATATATATATAGAAGGGGGAAAAAACATAGTAAGTGACCGCTTATAGTTAAGGGTGTGTGATGACGTGGTCAAGTAATGGTCAAGAGGTGGTCAAGCAGTGGTCAAGTGGTCGAGTGACCACTTAAATTAAAGGGGAAAGTACGTGTAGTGATGTGGTGGTGGTTAAAGTGTGCGATGACGTGGTCAAGCAGTGGTCAAGTGGTGGTCAAGTGACGAAATTTTAGTGGAAAGTAGTTGTAATGATATGGTGATGATCATGAGGTGGTAAATTAGTGGTCAAGCAGTGGTCAAGCAGTGGTCAAGTGGTGGTCAAGTGAGGAAAATTTTAGTGGAAAGTAGTTGTAATGATATGGTGATGATTAATGGGTGATAAATTAGTGGTCAAGCAGTGGTCAAGTGAGGAAAATTTTAGTGGAAAGTAGTTGTAATGATATGGTGATGATCATGAGGTGGTCAAGCAGTGGTCAAAAGGTGGTCAAGCAGTGGTCAAGCGGTGGTCAACTGGTCAAGTGACCACTTAAATTGTAGAGGAAGTTACGTGTAGTGACATGGTTGTGTTTAAAACGATCGCTGACGTGGTCAAGTGGTGGTCAAGTAGTGGTCAAGCAGTGGTCACATGGTCAAGTGACCACTTAAATTATAGAGGAGAGTGCGTCTTGTGATGTGGTGATGATCAAGAGGTAGTAAAGTTGTTAGGTGTCAAAGACTCGACCACATCCCCTCCGCCAGGGAGAGCGGTCAATCCTGGAGGGACCAGGAGGAGATGCGGTGCCCGAGGCAAGAGCAGGGAGATGAGGGAAGAGTGGAAGGTTAGCCACTCCCTCATGATACACGCAGGCGGTGTGCAGAGAGTTAGCACTCTAATCACGATACCACCACACCTCATGAAGCCAGAGCACAGTTGAGTAGGCACTCAACAGGCCACGTTTTGCCAGCAGCGTGCGATGTGAGGTAACACGCACGAAGGAGAAGGTCACCCCGCGTGGTGTGTAACCACGGGAGAGATGTTCGGCAGACGGGAGACTGGACTTGGGGCGTTCACATCGTTTAGAATAACGTTAGGAGTTTTGTGTTCACTAGTAGATAGAGTTAGCATAGGGTTAGCAGTTTGTGTTAGATAATTCTGTGGCTGTATATTGTGTATTGCATTAGCGACTGTTTACCGCTTGTAAGCGAGCCAACGGCAATAAAATGGACCATGCATTTTGCCTCCCACACGACTTGCAAGTTGTCTTGTATGGGTGTGTGAGAAGTACCCGATGATGCCTGTCAGTTAAGTTGTTGACAGGCCAGGGTAATTGTGGTTGTCAGAAGTGAAGCTTGAATGTAATATTCAAGCTACTCCACTCGTCCACGAGGCTCTAGACTAGGGTTTAATTTGTGTAGTGACGGTGATTTGTGCAGACGAGAGAAATTTTGCAAGCTAGAAATGTGCCTATCGTGACGTATTAAACTGTTTAATTGTGTTTATGAAATATTTATTTAGTCAAAGTATGTATTCATCAAAGCTGTAAGTATTAATATTCTTGTTTTCTCATATTTATTTATATATTTACCTTTTTGTTGAGAAATGAGTACCAAAAATGATTCACGTCGGAGCGATACAAAGCCAGCCGACAATATCGATTTTTCATCGCGCTGTGCTGTGACGTCAGATGATTGACAAACAGTCGTCTGGGCTCATTAGCATACAGCAATCGAGTGTGTAGAGAATTGCTAAACGGCTGCCCGCCTGAATCGGTACGTTATATCATTTATTATTTATTGATTTCAACTACTAAAGGAATATATTTATTTATTTAAACATTATGAGGTTATTTTTATTTCTTTAAAAGCAGATATGCATATTTTTGATCATATTTTCTCTGTGTTTACCGTCACGATGGAACTATTTTTTGGCCAGGCAGATGATACTTGCCTGCACAACACTTACAGAAATTAAATAGAGTAGTAACATAAGGCAATAACGGATAGAACAAAGACAGGACATTGACATTTAATTTATTTAATACATATTCTAGTTGTTCGTGAATCTGTCTGTCATTGTCTAAGTCATTGTCCTTAGGGGTCTGGGTTAACATATCGTGTAATAGGCCTGATTACTACGGCCCTGCATATCAAAGGGCGAACTACACCTGATTACGGCCCTGTGTACCAAATATAGTTTGCTGGTAACGACACGTGCCTCCACCCAAAAGTATCAAGGTGACCTGTGGCAACGGAGTTCCGTTCCCCGATCCTCGGGAACGTTAAAGCTGAGTACACTTATATATTTTGGCATGCAACTTGATTAATAGTGCATCTCTTTTTCAGCTTGTAACGCATTGACATATTTGTATACTCTGTTTTTCTGCAAGATAAATCTGGGCAGGGTATAAACAGAAAGCACAACTGATAGTGATCAGATAAGAACAAACATAACATATCAAAGATAAATAACTATTAAAGGTCATCATTGCATGTCACTGCGAGCCGAATACTAAATTAAGATGGCAACTTTATCAGACTTCATAAAAGCAGGTAAAGATCTAGAATTAACAGGAAAAGAGCTACAACAATATGCAGATCAAAAATTTAAAGAAGCAAAAGATGCTGAAAGGGACGAACGCGCACGAGAAAGAGAAGAAGAAAGACAACATCAAATACAATTAAAACAACAACAGTTAGAACATGATAAAGAGATAAAACAAAAAGAATTGGAAGTTAGGCAACAGCAATTACAACAGGATAAGGAAATAAAACAAAGGGAGTTAGATCTAAAGGAAAAACAGATTCAAGTAGAATCAGAGACACAGTTGAAAATGAAAAGCATGGACGTAGAGTCACACTCAGAGATCTCTGCCACTAAACTAAGAAGTCAACAAGAGGAAAATAAGTTCAATAAATACAAAAATATTATCAAACCATATTGTAAAGAAGACTCAATATCAGCATGGACAGAGAATGTAGAATATCAATTTAAATACCACCAAGTTCCATTAGAGATGTGGGCCCCAATTTATACAAAAAATCTCAGTGGTGAGCCCCTCAAAGTAATAGAAACTATACCAACAGAGCTTAGATCTAGCTATCAATACATCCATGATAGGATTATGCAGCACTTTTTACTTGATGCCCCTGGGTATCAAGTTCAGTTCTCAAATCTAAAACCTAAACCTAGTGAAACCTTTATTGATTATGTTTCAAATGTACAGAGTGTACTAGACAGGTGGCTGAAAGCAGCTAACATAGGAAAAGACTTTGATAGATTAAAAAACTTAATTACTATGGATAAGGTTATATCCACCATACCTTCTCCTTTTGCCAAATTTTTGCAGCAGTCAGACATTGAAAACATAGAGCAGTTTGAAAAGAAAGGATCAGCATATTTTTCTTCTAACAGAGATGTGTTTAAGACCTCAAATGACGCTGAAATAGTTTCCTTCGTCAAAGACCAAACTAAAAACTACCAAAGTAATAGGAAACCTTATCAGAAATACGATAAGAAAGATAAGAAAATGGAAAAATTTATCCATTGTCACCTCTTACATGACACTTATGCTATGTGTGACAAATCGCCAAATTATCCGGCGCATCTTGAAAATGTGATCAAGAAACAGCAAAGTAAAAGATCTGCATACAGGCGTGCAATCAAATGTTTTTTTTGTTCCTGTTATGGCCATTATAGTAATAAGTGCCTTGGCCGGCAGCGTATGAAAGCCAGTAATGCCATTTTGATTGACACCTCTTCAGATGGTGGTAGTGAGAATGAGTCTGAGAGTGAAAGTGACTTACCTAATAACCAAGCAGAAAATGTTTGTGGTGCATACGATATGTTGAGCTTCGACAGCTGTGAACGATGTCACCAATTCCATACAGAATGTGGACATACAATACTATGCTCATCTGAGAGGGTAAACGCAGCAGTAGCCTCCAGAGGCAATCTTGTGTTCCACAATGCGATGGTCAATGATGTAGCATGCCAGTGTTTGCTGGACAGCGGCAGTACCCTTATTGGCCTTCGGAAAGAACTGGTGAATCCGGGTGATTACACAGGTGATACTGTCAAATGCCGTACCTTTTCGGGTAACATTGAAATCTACCCTTTGGCAAAAGCCCAGATTGATTCTCCTTTTCTCTCTGGTACCTTTACCTGTGCAATACTGAACAACCCTTGTACTGATTTAATTCTGGGGTGCTTACCCCAACTAAAACATTGTACGATTGATGAAATAGTTGCATGGGAAAAAGTAAAGGCAACTATTACAACAGCCAAAACAGACACTTCAAAACATCATAACATATTACAAGATGAGACACTACTGATGATTTCTACAACCAGCACAGATGACACAAACAAAAAGAAACTTTTACACCACCAGAAATCTACTCTTAATGTGTCTCCATACTTAAAATTGTTAAAGGTCAAAGCCAGAGTGACCAAAAATGCATCTTGTTTATTTAGACGAAAGAATGGCATTTCAACTGCAGGTCATGCTACTGGTAACCATGAACAGGTGTTACCTGAACAACACCGGTTAACTATGCCAAAATATGCACATAAAACACCGGTGACTGGTCATCTTGCATACAAGAACACCAGACCAGGTTTTTTCAAGAAGATAAAATTATGTTTTCATAATGTATTTGCGTGTAATGTCTGTCAACAATTGGTACAAAAGTTTAAGGGTAGACATCCTACAACTGAAGTACAACCTTCTATACGGGCTCCCAAGCCATTTGATAGAGGAAGGGTCAGTTCTACCACAAACACACAAACAACGGTGCAAGAACCAGGGATCTTGAACTTGATCAAGACAGATTTAGGCTACTTCCATACCAATGAAATGGCAACGACTATTCAAGGTGGTACATAACCATGGTACAGGTTGACTATGAAATATCGATAAACATACACTTAGAGATATTCCATGTCAACATGCGTAAACTTTACTTGTCAAGACAACAGACAGAAGTAGTGACAGACGAACATATTGCATCCACACCTAGTAATCAGACGACAGACATACATAGCGCAACTACACTAGTTAGTGAGACTGGCAAATCCGACGAGGGGCATACATGTTGTGAACTTATAGAATACACATGAATAAATCAGAATACTGATGACTGGACAATACACCTACTGAAACTGAGACATGCCTTTGACAGAGTGCGACTTTTCGGTCTCACTGTCAAACCAAGCAAAGTCAAATTATGCCTAAAATAAATTCATTTTTGGGTCATGTCATTTCTCAAGTCCAACTGTAGACTGACCTGAAAAGTAGTACCAAAATTATGAATCTGACCATGTCTAACAGAAGGAAACAGGTCAGAAACCTTTTAGGATTAGTAAATTACTCAGAAATTACAATTATATTTTCCAATGTCTTAAAATCTTCTGGAAATGAAATGTGAAAGATGCATTATTAATTTCTGCATTGTCAAAATTGAAAATTTTTTTTTGTAAATATTCCAATCCTCCGCTTGCCTAATCCGAGGCTCGTTTATTATTCTATGACAGATGCCAACAGTCCTAGGCCAATTTTATGAGGGCATCTTCCATCCCATTTGCTACGTGAGCCGTAAGATCACACCTACCGAGTCCAGATATTCGATAGCAGAACTGGAAGCCCTCAGCGTCATCTATTCAGTGAGGAAGCTCCATCGATTTCTGGCGGGTGTACACTTCATTGTCCAGACAGATAATTCTCCCATTACGGTCATCCAAACTGGGGTGCACAGAAACGACCGGATATACAGGTGGTCTCTGATACTTCAGAACTATACGTTGAGTATAGAACATATCAAGGGTAAGGACAACATTCTGGCTGATACCCTCAGTAGACCATCTGAGGTAATAATACCGGAAATCCCACATAATAATGTAGAGTGATAGTTAGTACATGAATACAGTACAATATGCTATGTAAAATAGGTTACATATACACCCATTGTGTGCTTAAGAGTGTACCAAGTACAACGAACTATCATGTGTCCGTAGACATTAACTAGAGAACTGTGCTACAGAACTTAGATACTACCGTGTGAATCAGGACAGCTCATTTCCAACTAAGCTCCAGTCCGGTGTATCATTTGTGTGAAATGTAGAAAACAGTGTCAGAACAGTGCTTAATTTCAGACACATAAAGACTAAGCTACGACACCAGCGAATCTCTACACGTGCACTACCGATGAACATTATTATGACCGTAAAATGTATTTCAGATACCCAGGCAAATTATGTAGTTATATTGTGCCTATACCAATATACAAACATGAAGGCAACTACTAACCTGAGAGAACTGAAGACCATGTATATAAACTTAATGTGATATGTAAGATAATATTTTAAAATAGTGATAGATGAGAGATAGAATTAGGTAATATAATAATTCTCATTTATTTAAATAGTATAGTTAGTACAGTAATCAACCCAGCTATTTAGCTTAAAATATTAGGTTAGACGTAAAAAAATAGGTAATTACAAGCTAAAGCAAAATTGTAATAGAAATAGTACCATTTAGAGTGTTACATTTCATTTAGCTTTAGTTTAGGGTAGTTTATTCCATATTAAGGAAAACCATACCATCGATCAAACATTACCAGTAATTAGTAATATCATTTTACATACATCATTTACATAATTTAGATTAAGAACATTAATCATATGATTCATTTTCAATCTAACAACATTAGATAGTATAGTATTAGAAAAGTACATAATTTATGTTCACATCATCCAGGTAATTAAGGTACATAACTCATATCACACTAATTACATTTAAATAGTTAGATTACATCCCTTAGATAGATAAACATAACGAGTAGGATAAACAGATAATATAATTAACATGATAGAACTTAGGTAACACATTAAATACTTAGTTATAAAAGGAGAATAGTTTATTATAATATAAAATATGATACGTTAGGTTAGTGTAAAATACTAGATGATGAGATCAAAGGGACAAGCCATCAACCCTGTCTCGCCCATGTAAATATAATGTACATATATGACTCGTGCAATGACGAGCGCACAGTCATGAGGCTCAATCATCTCAAACTGAGCCAAACGTGTACAGTCTCACTCCAAGGTTTTTAAATAAGCAGAAGAATAAGTATGGAGGGATGAGTGATGTGTGATAGAACTAAGGGTGAAAGGAGTATGACAGAAGTGTGAAAGTGAGAATGAATGAAAGATAGACGGGAGAGAATGCAAGCAGTCAGCAAATTCTTCTGCTGCCTGCCACGACTTTTAATATTTGTTTGCGTTAATGTTGGTTTTCGCTAGGGAAATTGTGTTGGTGTGAATGTGTTGTCTGTGATATAGTTTAGAACTTAGAATACAGTATTTTGGGTCTCATAACAATGGAATGTAGTCACGAATTAGTGTTATACACCTGTTTGTGGCCACATTGAACAAATTTATGACACTCAAAAAACTAACATACATACACAGATAAAGTAGAAATATAGGGTAGAAGTTAGATTAGTAGAGTTATTCCATCCAAACACGCAAACAACCAGAAAAACAAACATATAAATTGCATACACTATTTGTAGATCAAAGGCAGATAACTTTGGGGCCAGGGGACATAATAGACAACGAAGAACTAAATTAACAGTGTAATGAAGTCTTACGCGCGGAAGCGAAGGAGGTAAAGCCTGTCGCACACACTCTTGTAGAATGGTTGTTAAATATTATATGGGGGACATGAAGCAATTCATGTGTTGACCCTAAGAAAGTCAACTGTGTATGGGTAGTAAGTTAATTTACTATGTGAGGGCAGGTCTTATAAGACAACGGTCCGGTTCAGACATACCTCTGATAAATATAATATAGCATGTGAGAAGGGGCTCACGCCAACCAGGCAAGTTTGTGGCGATTGCCAGTAGCCAAGTGAGGCTTTGTTACATTGTGACAATAGTTCTTAATAGTCTATTGGAAAGCCCAGAGCCAGGTTATCTAGAGTCTTTGACAAAAATTAGAGACACTAGTTTTTTGTGTAGAAACCTCCTTGCGTCACAACCAATAAGTGAAAGTTGATGACGCAACACAAGAGGGGCGAGTGTGTGTCAAAGACTCGACCACATCCCCTCCGCCAGGGAGAGCGGTCAATCCTGGAGGGACCAGGAGGAGATGCGGTGCCCGAGGCAAGAGCAGGGGAGATGAGGGAAGAGTGGAAGGTTAGCCACTCCCTCATGATACACGCAGGCGGTGTGCAGAGAGTTAGCACTCTAATCACGATACCACCACACCTCATGAAGCCAGAGCACAGTTGAGTAGACACTCAACAGGCCACGTTTTGCCAGCAGCGTGCGATGTGAGGTAACACGCACGAAGGAGAAGGTCACCCCGCGTGGTGTGTAACCACGGGAGAGATGTTCGGCAGACGGGAGACTGGACTTGGGGCGTTCACATCGTTTAGAATAACGTTAGGAGTTTTGTGTTCACTAGTAGATAGAGTTAGCATAGGGTTAGCAGTTTGTGTTAGATAATTCTGTGGCTGTATATTGTGTATTGCATTAGCGACTGTTTACCGCTTGTAAGCGAGCCAACGGCAATAAAATGGACCATGCATTTTGCCTCCCACACGACTTGCAAGTTGTCTTGTATGGGTGTGTGAGAAGTACCCGATGATGCCTGTCAGTTAAGTTGTTGACATTAGGTCTAGAGGTTGGGGTGTCTCAGTCATGAAGTATCAAACTGTCTGCTGTGGGAAGGATGGCGCTGATCAGGGCGAGTAGGTTCTAATACGTTTATCGCTATTGTCTACAATTGGCGTGGTTGTATAGTAATAATAGTAGAGGTGTTTCGTAGTAATATTAGTCATCATCATCAAGGGTCATGTTAGGTGGTATTTGTAATGATAGTAGTAGTAGTAGTAGTAGTAGTAGTAGTAGTAGTAGTAGTAGTAGTAGTAGTAGTAGTAGTAGTAGTAGTAGTAGTAGTAGTAGTAGTAGTAGCAATACCAACAATAGTACTAATTATCATCATCTTAACGTGTCTTTCCAACGGACGTATCACCCACACATTGCGATCTCCAACACCATTGAACAATTCCGGGGTTGACTCACACTACAGAAATCCCCAATTAACGGCATTACCTTCATGTAACGGTGGTACTCATAGTACCAATAGCACCAGTAGTAATAGTCACCAACATCAGCAAGAGACTTATCGCCTGACATTGGTCAGTATGACACTCCATAAACTATGATCTCCAACACCATGGATACAAATAGTAATAATATTGGTAGTAATAGTAGTAGTAGTAGTAGTAGTAGTAGTAGTAGTAGTAGCGGTGGTGGTGGTGGTGGTGGTGATGGTGGTGGTGGTGGTAATAGTAGGAGTAGTAGAATAGCGAGGGTGCTTGTTGTTTCACTAAGTATTTGTATATCGTATGTAGTATAAAGATAGTTTGTGTTGTATGCCATGTAAGGTGTTACTGAAATATCTGTATTGTGTAGTTCTAAGAGGTGATGACGTCATAATCCCCCACTCTATCATGCTCGCTAAGTTATTGATAGTGTCTTCAGTGCCGCGAAAAAGGCTCATTGTGAGATATCGATAACTTCATTCTCCACACTGAGGCCATCAAGGGTGCATGCCCATTACGAGCAAACAACGATACGGCAACGACAAGGCAACTACAAGGCAAATGGCGTCGAATATAGCGTAACGTACACAACCTATGACGTCATCGGTTGTCCGTTCCATCACGGTCGACAAATACGTGATCACTAAATCCTCAAATTACTCACTAAAATAAACATATAGGATAATAAGGCACCGACCCAAACAATTAAAAATGACAAAAAGAATGGGGAAAAATGACATAAACGCCAAAATGTAACAGACAACTACAGAAAAATAAACATAACACGACAAAATAACACACAAACACACACACACACACACACACACACACACACACACACACACACACACACACACACAATGAAAACTGAAATAACCAATGAAAAATCGCTGACACGAACACTAGAAGCTGATACAAACACTAAACAAGGTACCTAAAGAAAAGCTACACTTTGTTAACCAAAATGTGAAAGTAGGAAAATGTGATACCCAAATGTAAAACAAATACCAAGAGAGGAATAGCTCGTCCCAACTTATAAAAAGTAGGAAAATATGTCAACCAAATAGGAAAATGTTAGGCCAAATACAAAAATATCTAACTCAAACTAATGAAAAGTAGGGAAACTTTGTTAACCAAAGGAGGGAAAAAACCTAGGTCAAGTAGGAAAATCTGTTACCCAAAAGTGAAAAATGTCGGCCAAATACAGAAATAGTTCGTCCACACGTATGCAAACTAGGAAACTTTGTTAGTCGAACAGGATAAAATATTGCCCAAGTAGGGAAATTTGAGAGCCATAAGTAAAAAATATAATCCAAAGAGAGGAATATCTCGTTCCAACTTATAAAAAGAAGGAAAATTCTCAACCAAATGAGAAAAAGTTAGACCAAGTATAGTAACATCTCAACCAAACTTATGAAAAGTAGGAAACTTTGTTAGCCAAACCGAAAAAACCTAGGTCAAGTAGGAAAATCTGTTAACCAAATGCGAAAAATGTCGGCCAAATGCAGAAATAGTTCGGCCACACGTATGCACACAAGGAAAGGTTGTTAGCCAGATAGGAAAAGTATTAACCAAGTAAGAAAATGTGATAGCCAAAGGTGAAAAAATATCAGCCAAAGAGAGAAATATCTCATCCAAACTTATAAAAAGAAGGAAAATTCTCAACCAAAGGAGAAAAAGTTAGACCAAATATAGTAACATCTCAACCAAACTTATGAAAACTAGGAAACTTTGTTAGCCAACGAGAATAAAAACCTAGGAAAAGTACGAAACTTGTTAAGCAAGTATGAAAAGTTATCGACCAAACAGAGAAATATAACATCTAAACTTATAAAAAGTAAGAACATATGTTAACCAAACGGAAAATATCTTGGCCAAATAGGAAAATTTGATAGCCAAATGTAAAAAAAAAATATCACCCAAAGAGAGGAATATCTCGGCCAGACTTATAAAAAGTAGGAGAACTATGTGCCAAATGGGAAAAAGTTAGGCCAAATACAGAAATAGCTCAACCAAACATATAAAAAATAGGAAAATTGATAACCAAACGGGAAATATATTGACCAACTAGGGAAATGTGTTACTCAAAGAGGAAAAATAATGACCAAGTAACGAAATACATCGCTCAAACTTATGAAAACTACGAAACTTTGTTAGCCAAATGGAATAAACCTTGGTCAAGTAGGAAAATCTGTCAGCCAAATGTGAAAAATGTCGGCCAAATACAGAAATAGTTCGGCCACACGTATGCAAACAAGGAAAGGTTGTTAGTCAGATAGGAAAAGTATTAAACAAGTAAGAAAATGTGATAGCCAAAGGTGAAAAAATATCAGACAAAGAGAGAAATATCTCATCTAAACTTATAAAAAGAAGGAAAATTCTCAACCAAATGAGAAAAAGTTAGACCAAATATAGTAACATCTCAACCAAACTTATGAAAACTAGGAAACTTTGTTAGCCAACGAGAATAAAAACCTAGGTCAAGTAGGAAAATCTGTTAGCCAAATGTAAAAAATGTCGGCCAAATACAGAAATACCTCGTCCGCACTTATTAAAATTAGGAAAAATTTGTTAGCCAAATAGTAAAAATATTGCCCAAGTAGGAAAATTTGATAGCCAAATGTAAAAAAAAATATCACCCAAAGAGAGGAATATCTCGGCCAGACGTTATAAAAAGTAGGAGAACTATTTGCCAAATGGGAAAAAGTTATGCCAAATACAGAAATATCTCAAACAAACATATAAAAAATAGGAAAATTGATAACCAAACGGGAAATATATTGACCAACTAGGGGCATGTGTTACTCAAAGAGGAAAAATAATGACCAAGTAACGAAATACATCGCTCAAACTTATGAAAACTAGAAAACTTTGTTAGCCAAAGGGGAAAAAAACCTTGTTCAAGTAGGAAAATATGTTAGCCAAATGTGAAAAATGTCGGCCAAATGCAGAAATAGTTCGGTCACACATATGCAAACTAGGAAAAGTTGTTAGCCAGATAGGAAAAGTATTAACCAAGTAAGAAAATGTGATAGCCAAAGGTGAAAAAATATCATCCAAAGAGAGAAATATCTCGTCCAGACTTATAAAAAGTTGGAAAATTTGTATAAAAAGTTGGAAAATTTGTCAACCAAAGGGGGTAAAGTTAGACCAAATACAGAAACATCTTAACCACATTTATAAAAAAACGAGGGGAAAATGTCGACCAAATATAGATTTAACTCAACCCAATTTATAAATATGGCAACCAAACTTATGAAACGTAGGCAAATGTGTTAACCAAAAGGGGAAAATATGGTACACATAACGAAATAGCTCATCCAAACTTATAAAAAATAGGAAAATATGTCAACCAAGCGCTGCCTCATTTGTTATCCTTTATATTTTTGTTTATATGACGTCATGAGTAATATCGCTTGTGGGAGCATATATTTTCATAATTTCCAGACTAAGGGGGGATAACTAATTCGATCTTTTCCTGGTTAAGCTGCCGCTACTTCTTCCAGAGGGGTTTAATAATTCAAGTCTGCGGTAGCTTCCATTCAACGGAAGTTCATTTTCTACACTTTAGCGCATGGGTAAGAATAGCTGTCCACAGGCAGTGTTAGTAATTGACCACCCAGGTTGAAATTCTAGCCAATAGACTTCTGCATTTTCACTAAAACTAGGCCTTAGCAAAACATGAACTGTCGAAGACATGAACTTACACAACAAAATGTATGATGAGGGCGTGAACTTACACAAATCTTATGCTGAAGAAATGAATTTACAAAATATGAACTGTCAAAGACATGAACTTACCTACACACACAAATATTTTTTTTAATGACAATATGGGGGACACTTCTGTATGACTTGCGGGATACATTTGTATTTTATAAGGGCTACTTATCTATGGGGTGAGGAGGCCGTGAAATCACAAGTAGACACCTTTGTGCGCGCAGTTGGGACAGTTTGTAAGAGTAAGTGGTAATTTGGGCGAGGCTGTCGACAAGTTGTAATAACAAGTGGAAATTTTGTAAGCCCATGTGGGGAAGTTGTTAGAGTCAGTGGGTAAGTTGATAGGGGGAGTCGATAATATGAGAGAGTCGGTGGACACGTTGTTGGGGAAAAGGGACAGTTGTTATGGTAAGTGTGTGAGTTGATAGGATAGGTCGACCGCTTGTAATAGCAAGTGGTAAAATTGTTTGAGCCAGCGAGCAAGTTTGTAAGAACAAGTGGCCAAGTTGTGTTAACAAATGTTGGTACGTTTTTATAGGTTTGACCACGCTATTTCTTTACTTGACCAATATTTTTCCTATTTGGGTAACAAGTTGTTCCTACTTTTCATGAGTTTGGTTGAGAAATTTCTGTATTTGGCCGACATTATTCGCGTTTGGTTGACATATTTTCCTATTTTTTATAAGTTTGGATGAGCTATTTCGTTATGTGTACCATGTTTTCCCCTTTTGGTTAACACATTTGCCTACGTTTCATAAGTTTGGTTGCCATATTTATAAATTGGGTTGAGTTAATCTATATTTGGTCGACATTTTCCCCTCGTTTTTTATAAATGTGGTTAAGATGTTTCTGTATTTGGTCTAACTTTACCCCCTTTGGTTGACAAATTTTCCAACTTTTTATACAAATTTTCCAACTTTTTATAAGTCTGGACGAGATATTTCTCTCTTTGGGTGATATTTTTTCACCTTTGGCTATCACATTTTCTTACTTGGTTAATACTTTTCCTATCTGGCTAACAACTTTTCCTAGTAGAAATATCTCAACCAAACATATAAAAAATAGGAAAATTGATAACCAAACGGGAATTATATTGACCAACTAGGGACATGTGTTACTCAAAGAGGAAAAATAATGACCAAGTAACGAAATACATCGCTCAAACTTATGAAAACTAGAAATCTTTGTTAGCCAAAGGGGAAAAAAACCTTGTTCAAGTAGGAAAATATGTTAGCCAAATGTGAAAAATGTCGGCCAAATGCAGAAATAGTTCGGTCACACATATGCAAACTAGGAAAAGTTGTTAGCCAGATAGGAAAAGTATTAACCAAGTAAGAAAATGTGATAGCCAAAGGTGAAAAAATATCACCCAAAGAGAGAAATATCTCGTCCAGACTTATAAAAAGTTGGAAAATTTGTATAAAAAGTTGGAAAATTTGTCAACCAAAGGGGGTAAAGTTAGACCAAATACAGAAACATCTTAACCACATTTATAAAAAACGAGGGGAAAATGTCGACCAAATATAGATTTAACTCAACCCAATTTATAAATATGGCAACCAAACTTATGAAACGTAGGCAAATGTGTTAACCAAAAGGGGAAAATATGGTACACATAACGAAATAGCTCATCCAAACTTATAAAAAATAGGAAAATATGTCAACCAAACGCGAACAATGTCGGCCAAATACAGAAATTTCTCAACCAAACTCATGAAAAGTAGGAACAACTTGTTACCCAAATAGGAAAAATATTGGTCAAGTAAAGAAATAGCGTGGTCAAACCTATAAAAACGTACCAACATTTGTTAACACAACTTGGCCACTTGTTCTTACAAACTTGCTCGCTGGCTCAAACAATTTTACCACTTGCTATTACAAGCGGTCGACCTATCCTATCAACTCACACACTTACCATAACAACTGTCCCTTTTTCCCCAACAACGTGTCCACCGACTCTCTCATATTATCGACTCCCCCTATCAACTTACCCACTGACTCTAACAACTTCCCCACATGGGCTTACAAAATTTCCACTTGTTATTACAACTTGTCGACAGCCTCGCCCAAATTACCACTTACTCTTACAAACTGTCCCAACTGCGCGCACAAAGGTGTCTACTTGTGATTTCACGGCCTCCTCACCCCATAGATAAGTAGCCCTTATAAAATACAAATGTATCCCGCAAGTCATACAGAAGTGTCCCCCATATTGTCATAAAAAAAAAAAATATTTGTGTGTGTAGGTAAGTTCATGTCTTTGACAGTTCATATTTTGTAAATTCATTTCTTCAGCATAAGATTTGTGTAAGTTCACGCCCTCATCATACATTTTGTTGTGTAAGTTCATGTCTTCGACAGTTCATGTTTTGCTAAGGCCTAGTTTTAGTGAAAATGCAGAAGTCTATTGGCTAGAATTTCAACCTGGGTGGTCAATTACTAACACTGCCTGTGGACAGCTATTCTTACCCATGCGCTGAAGTGTAGAAAATGAACTTCCGTTGAATGGAAGCTACCGCAGACTTGAATTATTAAACCCCTCTGGAAGAAGTAGCGGCAGCTTAACCAGGAAAAGATCGAATTAGTTATCCCCCCCTTAGTCTGGAAATTATGAAAATATATGCTCCCACAAGCGATATTACTCATGACGTCATATAAACAAAAATATAAAGGATAACAAATGAGGCAGCGCTTGGTTGACATATTTTCCTATTTTTTATAAGTTTGGATGAGCTATTTCGTTATGTGTACCATATTTTCCCCTTTTGGTTAACACATTTGCCTACGTTTCATAAGTTTGGTTGCCATATTTATAAATTGGGTTGAGTTAAATCTATATTTGGTCGACATTTTCCCCTCGTTTTTTTTATAAATGTGGTTAAGATGTTTCTGTATTTGGTCTAACTTTACCCCCTTTGGTTGACAAATTTTCCAACTTTTTATACAAATTTTCCAACTTTTTATAAGTCTGGACGAGATATTTCTCTCTTTGGATGATATTTTTTCACCTTTGGCTATCACATTTTCTTACTTGGTTAATACTTTTCCTATCTGGCTAACAACTTTTCCTAGTTTGCATATGTGTGACCGAACTATTTCTGCATTTGGCCGACATTTTTCACATTTGGCTAACATATTTTCCTACTTGAACAAGGTGTTTTTCCCCTTTGGCTAACAAAGTTTTCTAGTTTTCATAAGTTTGAGCGATGTATTTCGTTACTTGGTCATTATTTTTCCTCTTTGAGTAACACATGTCCCTAGTTGGTCAATATATTTCCCGTTTGGTTATCAATTTTCCTATTTTTTATATGTTTGTTTGAGATATTTCTGTATTTGGCATAACTTTTCCCCATTTGGCAAATAGTTCTCCTACTTTTTATAACTCTGGCCGAGATATTCCTCTCTTTGGGTGATATTTTTTTTTACATTTGGCTATCAAATTTTCCTACTTGGGCAATATTTTTACTATTTGGCTAACAAATTTTTCCTAATTTTAATAAGTGCGGACGAGGTATTTCTGTATTTGGCCGACATTTTTTACATTTGGCTAACAGATTTTCCTACTTGACCTAGGTTTTTATTCTCGTTGGCTAACAAAGTTTCCTAGTTTTCATAAGTTTGGTTGAGATGTTACTATATTTGGTCTAACTTTTTCTCATTTGGTTGAGAATTTTCCTTCTTTTTATAAGTTTAGATGAGATATTTCTCTCTTTGTCTGATATTTTTTCACCTTTGGCTATCACATTTTCTTACTTGTTTAATACTTTTCCTATCTGACTAACAACCTTTCCTTGTTTGCATACGTGTGGCCGAACTATTTCTGTATTTGGCCGACATTTTTCACATTTGGCTGACAGATTTTCCTACTTGACCAAGGTTTATTCCATTTGGCTAACAAAGTTTCGTAGTTTTCATAAGTTGAGCGATGTATTTCGTTACTTGGTCATTATTTTTCCTCTTTGAGTAACACATTTCCCTAGTTGGTCAATATATTTCCCGTTTGGTTATCAATTTTCCTATTTTTTATATGTTTGGTTGAGCTATTTCTGTATTTGGCCTAACTTTTTCCCATTTGGCACATAGTTCTCCTACTTTTTATAAGTCTGGCCGAGATATTCCTCTCTTTGGGTGATATTTTTTTTTTACATTTGGCTATCAAATTTTCCTATTTGGCCAAGATATTTTCCGTTTGGTTAACATATGTTCTTACTTTTTATAAGTTTAGATGTTATATTTCTCTGTTTGGTCGATAACTTTTCATACTTGCTTAACAAGTTTCGTACTTTTCCTAGGTTTTTATTCTCGTTGGCTAACAAAGTTTCCTAGTTTTCATAAGTTTGGTTGAGATGTTACTATATTTGGTCTAACTTTTTCTCCTTTGGTTGAGAATTTTCCTTCTTTTTATAAGTTTGGATGAGATATTTCTCTCTTTGGCTGATATTTTTTCACCTTTGGCTATCACATTTTCTTACTTGGTTAATACTTTTCCTATCTGGCTAACAACCTTTCCTTGTGTGCATACGTGTGGCCGAACTATTTCTGCATTTGGCCGACATTTTTCGCATTTGGTTAACAGATTTTCCTACTTGACCTAGGTTTTTTCGGTTTGGCTAACAAAGTTTCCTACTTTTCATAAGTTTGGTTGAGATGTTACTATACTTGGTCTAACTTTTTCTCATTTGGTTGAGAATTTTCCTTCTTTTTATAAGTTGGAACGAGATATTCCTCTCTTTGGATTATATTTTTTACTTATGGCTCTCAAATTTCCCTACTTGGGCAATATTTTATCCTGTTCGACTAACAAAGTTTCCTAGTTTGCATACGTGTGGACGAACTATTTCTGTATTTGGCCGACATTTTTCACTTTTGGGTAACAGATTTTCCTACTTGACCTAGGTTTTTTCCCTCCTTTGGTTAACAAAGTTTCCCTACTTTTCATTAGTTTGAGTTAGATATTTTTGTATTTGGCCTAACATTTTCCTATTTGGTTGACATATTTTTCTACTTTTTATAAGTTGGGACGAGCTATTCCTCTCTTGGTATTTGTTTTACATTTGGGTATCACATTTTCCTACTTTCACATTTTGGTTAACAAAGTTTAGCTTTTCTTTAGGTACCTTGTTTAGTGTTTGTATCAGCTTCTAGTGTTCGTGTCAGCGATTTTTCATTGGTTATTTCAGTTTTCATTGTGTGTGTGTGTGTGTGTGTGTGTGTGTGTGTGTGTGTGTGTGTGTGTGTGTTTGTGTGTTATTTTGTCGTGTTATGTTTATTTTTCTGTAGTTGTCTGTTACATTTTGGCATTTATGTCATTTTCCCCCATTCTTTTTGTCATTTTTAATTGTTTGGGTCGGTGCCTTATTATCCTATATGTTTATTTTAGTGAGTAATTTGAGGATTTAGTGATCACGTATTTGTCGACCGTGATGGAACGGGCAACCGATGACGTCATAAGTTGTGTACGTTACGCTATATTCGACGCCATTTGCCTTGTAGTTGCCTTGTCGTTGCCGTATCGTTGTTTGCTCGTAATGGGCATGCACCCTTGATGGCCTCAGTGTGGAGAATGAAGTTATCGATATCTCACAATGAGCCTTTTTCGCGGCACTGAAGACACTATCAATAACTTAGCGAGCATGATAGAGTGGGGGATTATGACGTCATCACCTCTTAGAATTACACAATACAGATATTTCAGTAACACCTTACATGGCATACAACACAAACTATCTTTATACTACATACGATATACAAATAATTAGTGAAACAACAAGCACCCTCGCTATTCTACTACTCCTACTATTACCACCACCACCATCACCACCACCACCACCACCACCACCACCACCACCACCACCACCACCACCACCACCACCGCTACTACTACTACTACTACTACTACTACTACTACTACTACTACTACTACTACTACTACTACTACTACTACTACTACTACTACTACTACTACTACTATTACTACCAATATTATTACTATTTGTATCCATGGTGTTGGAGATCATAGTTTATGGAGTGTCATACTGACCAATGTCAGGCGATAAGTCTCTTGCTGATGTTGGTGACTATTACTACTGGTGCTATTGGTACTATGAGTACCACCGTTACATGAAGGTAATGCCGTTAATTGGGGATTTCTGTAGTGTGAGTCAACCCCGGAATTGTTCAATGGTGTTGGAGATCGCAATGTGTGGGTGATACGTCCGTTGGTAAGACACGTGAAGATGATGATAATTAGTACTATTGTTGGTATTGCTGCTACTACTACTACTACTACTACTACTACTACTACTACTACTACTACTACTACTACTACTACTACTACTACTACTACTACTACTACTACTACTACTACTACTACTACTACTACTACTACTACTACTACTACTACTACTACTACTACTACTATCATTACAAATACCACCTAACATGACCCTTGATGATGATGACTAATATTACTACGAAACAATTCTACTATTATTACTATACAACCACGCCAATTGTAGACAATAGCGATAAACGTATTAGAACCTACTCGTCCTGATCAGCGCCATCCTTCCCACAGCAGACAGTTTGATACTTCATGACTGAGACACCCCAACCTCTAGACCTAACAACTTTACTACCTCTTGATCATCACCACATCACAAGACGCACTCTCCTCTATAATTTAAGTGGTCACTTGACCATGTGACCACTGCTTGACCACTACTTGACCACCACTTGACCACGTCAGCGATCGTTTTAAACACAACCATGTCACTACACGTAACTTCCTCTAAATTTAAGTGGTCACTTGACCAGTTGACCACCGCTTGACCACTGCTTGACCACCTCTTGACCACTGCTTGACCACCTCATGATAATCACCATATCATTACAACTACTTTCCACTAAAATTTTCCTCACTTGACCACTGCTTGACCACTGCTTGACCACTAATTTATCACCCTTTAATCATCACCATATCATTACAACTACTTTCCACTAAAATTTTCCTCACTTGACCACCACTTGACCACTGCTTGACCACTAATTTACCACCTCATGATCATCACCATATCATTACAACTACTTTCCACTAAAATTTCGTCACTTGACCACCACTTGACCACTGCTTGACCACGTCATCGCACACTTTAACCACCACCACATCACTACACGTACTTTCCCCTTTAATTTAAGTGGTCACTCGACCACTTGACCACTGCTTGACCACCTCTTGACCATTACTTGACCACGTCATCACACACCCTTAACTATAAGCGGTCACTTACTATGTTTTTTCCCCCTTCTATATATATATATATATATATATATATATAGTATATATATATATATATATATATATATATATATATATATATATCTATATATATATATATATATATATATATATATATATATTTTATTAACATTATTATGTACCTTACTTGACTCGTTTGTTTTCTTTATTGATGTTTCATGTCGTATTTTTTATGTCGTACCTATAATTACTTGACCACGCCCACTCTGATGAGTCACTTCACAACGCCACCTCTGACCACCTACTTAAAAAAAAAAAACCTGAAGAGTTATCGCCCTTTGAGGAGGAAAAATCGATAAATGCTAAAAATAGATTTCAAATTGTGGTGGGAAATCGATAAATGGTTGATTTATATAGTCCACCACCACCACAAAAAAGGACTGGATGGAGCCCCACTTACACTACTAACTAGGCAACAACTGGCAAAACAGAGGGAGAAAGAATAAGGGATAAGCAGAGAAGTAACTATCTGGATGGCTTGGCCACATGGTATGGTCAAGACAAGAAGACAGAGCTGATCCACGACTCTGGTGATCGTATGAGATGGCGAAACATGACCGCCCACACTTATTGGCACAGCACATGATGACAATGATGTGTATGCTGAATCTGACTTTCCTTTAGCATTCCGTGTATATAATTATGTGAAAGACATGAGTTGAAGTGATAGTAGTCATGGAAAGTGAGGTTAAGTGAAGAGATTGGAGACTGCATGACTTGACCTCACTTGGTGTCTACTTCATGTTAGGGTGAAGGAAGAGATTGGAGACTGTGTAACTGGACCTCACTTGGTGTATACTTCATGTGAGGGTGAAGGAAAAGATCGGAGACTGTAACTGGAACTCACTTGGTGTATACTTTATGTGAGGGCAAAGGAAAAGATTGGAGCCTGCGTAACTGGACCTAACTAGGTGTATACTTTCATGTAAGGGTGAAGGAAAAGATAGGAGACTGTGTAACTGGACCTCACTTGGTGTATACTTCATGTGAGGGTGAAGGAAAAGATTGGAGACTGCGTAACTGGACCTCACTTGGTGTATACTTCATGTGACGGCGAAGGAAAAGATTGGAGACTGTGTAACTGAAACTCACTTGGTGTATACTTCATATGAGGGTGAAGGAAAAGATCGGAGACTGCGTAACTGGACCTCACTTGGTGTATACTTCATGTGAGGGGGAAGGAAAAGATTGGAGACTGTGTAACTGGAACTCACTTGGTGTATACTTCATATGAGGGTGAAGGAAAAGATCGGAGACTGCGTAACTGGACCTCACTTGGTGTATACTTCATGTGACGGTGAAGGAAAAGATTGGAGACTGTGGAACTGGGCCTCACTTGGTGTATACTTCATGTGAGGGTGAAGGAAAAGATTGGAGACTGTGCAACTGGACCTCACTTGAAGTATACTTCATGTGACGGCGAAGGAAAAGATTGCAGACTGTGTAACTGAAACTCACTTGGTGTATACTTCACATGAGGGTGAAGGAAAAGATCGGAGACTGCGTAACTGGACCTCACTTGGTGTATACTTCATGTGAGGGCGAAAGAAAAGATTGGAGACTGTGTAACTGGACCTCACTAGGTGTATACTTCATGTGAGGGTGAAGGAAAAGATTTGAGACTGCGTAACTGGACCTCACTTGGTGTATACTTCATGTGAGGGTGAAGGAAAAGATTTGAGACTGCGTGACTTGACCTCACTTGGTGTATACTTCATGTGAGGGTGAAGGAAAAGATTGGAGACTATGTAACTGGACCTCACTTGGTGTATACTTCATGTGAGGGTGAAGGAAAAGATTGGAGACTGTGTAACTGGACCTCACTTGGTGTATACTTCATGTGAGGGTGAAGGAAAAGATTGGAGACTGTGTAACTGGACCTCACTTGGTGTATACTTCATGTGAGGGTGAAGGAAAAGATTTGAGACTGCGTGACTTGACCTCACTTGGTGTATACTTCATGTGAGGGTGAAGGAAAAGATTGGAGACTGTGTAACTGGCCCTCACTTGGTGTATACTTTATGTGAGGGTGAAGGAAAAGATTGGAGACTGTAACTGGACCTCACTTGGTGTATACTTCATGTGAGGGGGAAGGAAAAGATTGGAGACTGTGTAACTGGCCCTTACTTGGTGTATACTTCATGTGAGGGTGAAGGAAAAGATTGGAGACTGTGTAACTGGACCTCACTTGGTGTATACTTTATGTGAGGGTGAAGGAAAAGATTGGAGACTGTAACTGGACCTCACTTGGTGTATAATTCATGTGAGGGGGAAGGAAAAGATTGGAGACTGTGTAACTGGCCCTTACTTGGTGTATACTTCATGTGAGGGTGAAGGAAAAGATTGGAGACTGTGTAACTGGACCTCACTTGGTGTATACTTTATGTGAGGGTGAAGGAAAAGATTGGAGACTGTAACTGGACCTCACTTGGTGTATACTTCATGTGAGGGCGAAGGAAAAGATTGGAGACTGTGTAACTGGACCTCACTTGGTGTATACTTCATGTGAGGGTGAAGGAAAAGATTGGAGACTGTGTAACTGGACCTCACTTGGTGTATACTTCATGTGAGGGGGAAGGAAAAGATTGGAGACTGCGTGACTGGACCTCACTTGGTGTATACTTCATGTGAGGGTGAAGGAAAAGATTGGAGACTGTGTAACTGGACCTCACTTGGTGTATACTTCATGTGAGGGTGAAGGAAAAGATTGGAGACTGTGTAACTGGAACTCACTTGGTGTATACTTCATGTGATGATGAAGGAAAAGATTGGAGACTGTGTAACTGGACATCACTTGGTGTATACTTCATGTGAGGGTGAAGGAAAAGATTGGAGACTGGAACTCACTTGGTGTATACTTCATGTGATGGTGAAGGAAAAGATTGGAGACTGTGTAACTGGACATCATTTGGTGTATACTTCATGTGAGGGTGAAGGAAAAGATTGGAGACTGGAACTCACTTGGTGTATACTTCATGTGAGGGTAAAGGAAAAGATTGGAGACTGGAACTCACTTGGTGTATACTTCATGTGAGGGTGAAGGAAAAGATTGGAGACTGGAACTCACTTGGTGTATACTTCATGTGAGGGTGAAGGAAAAGATTGGAGACTGGAACTCACTTGGTGTATACTTCAAGCGATGGGAAAAAACAAGACTTTTTCTGAAGCAATTTCCCGCAATGGATGTCTGATGTGATCGAGCCATCACACTTTGTCCGTCTGAATACATGGAGGAATAGGTGACCAATCTTCCCTTCACTTAGCAGGTGATGAGCGCATCAAACCCTCATCCAACCATGCTCATGACATTATCATCGCAGAACCCTACCAACTTTTCTAACACACTGGCTTCATTGGTTTGAAGATCACCAGAAATAATGAATGATGTGTATGAGATCATTTGTCTGTGATATATTAGTGTTGAAACAAATGTCTTTAACCCTGACTGAAGGCTGACTTTATGTGATGTTCTAATGTTGAAACAAATGTTTGTAATTCTGACTGAAGGCTGACTTCATGTGATGTTCTAGTGTTGAAACAAATGTTTGTAATCCTTACTGAAGGCTGACTTCATGTGATGTTCTAATGTTGAAACAAATGTTTGTAATCCTGACTGAAGGCTGACTTCATGTGATGTTCTAGTGTTGAAACAAATGTTTGTAATCCTGACGGAAGGCTGACTTCATGTGATGTTCTAGTGTTGAAACAAATGTTTGTAATCCTGACTGAAGGCTGACTTCATGTGATGTTCTAGTGTTGAAACAAATGTTTGTAATCCTGACTGAAGGCTGACTTCATGTGATGTTCTAGTGTTGAAACAAATGTCTCTAATCCTGACTGAAGGCTGACTTCATGTGATGTTCTAGTGTTGAAACAAATGTTTGTAATCCTGACTGAAGGCTGACTTCATGTGATGTTCTAGTGTTGAAACAAATGTTTGTAATCCTGACTGAAGGCTTACTTCATGTGATGTTCTAGTGTTGAAACAAATGTCTCTAATCCTGACTGAAGGCTGACTTCATGTGATGTTCTAGTGTTGAAACAAATGTCTCTAATCCTGACTGAAGGCTGACTTCATGTGATGTTCTAGTGTTGAAACAAATGTTTGTAATCCTGACTGAAGGCTGACTTCATGTGATGTTCTAATGTTGAAACAAATGTTTGTAATCCTGACTGAAGGCTGACATTCTAATGCTGAAACAAATGTTTGTAATCCTGACTGAAGACTGACTTCATGTGATTTTCTAATGTTGAAACAAATGTTTGTAATCCTGACTGAAGACTGACGTTCTAATGTTGAAACAAATGTTTGTAATCCTGACTGAAGGCTGACTTCATGTGATGTTCTAATGTTGAAACAAATGTTTGTAATCCTGACTGAAGGCTGATGTTCTAATGTTGAAACAAATGTTTGTAATCCTGACTGAAGGCTGACTTCATGTGATGTTCTAGTGTTGAAACAAATGTTTGTAATCCTGACTGAAGACTGACTTCATGTGATTTCTGTGTCTCGAGCAGACATTCACTAGGGCTTGTTTCCTTAGCGACTCAATGAACATGATCAAGAGGATAGAGGAGGGGTCGATCCGAAGAGAATGGTTGCTGCCTCTGAAGCGGTCTCGGCTGGCAAAGATTAGTTTCATCTTCGTGCCAGGTCATGCGGGAGTACAAGGAAATGAGCGGGCTGACAAGCTCGCAGGTGAGGCTACTGTGGAGGGCGGACGCGCCATGGACCAGGCTGACATTCTGAATGCTCTACGAGAAGTGAGACTTTTGCGAGAACCAAGTGATGACTGTGAATCTACAACAATGGCCAGACTGCGGGAGCAGCAAATTAAAAGAGGGGTGGCCAAACAAGAACACTACGCAGGAAGCCAAAGAAGATTGATAAACCAACACAGAACTGGCGTCGTTAGCCGCTACACGCTGCGGGATTTGCTGAGAAGGGGATCCGAGCACTTATGGACTGAATGGTTCGATGTGCAACGAGGATGATCTGTCGACTAACTAACTAACTAACTAACTTCATGTGATGTTCTAGTGTTGAAACAAATGTCTCTAATGCTTGCTAAAGGCTTTTTTATATGATATATATGTATTGAAACAAATGTCTCTAGTCTTTGCTGAAGGCTGACTTCATCATGAGTCTGTTATGAAAGCTGCAAGTTACATATGCAGAATTCAGTGCTGGCATATTGGATCACAATCAAATAAATATATGTTGCTATATTTCAGGGATGAATCTTGTGCCTTCTTCAGATTAATACATAAACATACATAAATCAACATCACCATCTTGTGCCATGTCAGTAAGCTTGGGCACTCATGGCTTCCCATTTCACAGGATCACCAAAATGTTGGATCAGATCTGTGTTCTTGTCATGATTTATGGTATATGGCCAAGCCATCCAGGTATTCATCTCTTTGCTTTTTTCCTATTAATTCTGCCAACTGTCACTAAGTTTTCAAGTTAATTGCTCCTCATAAAAGTTGCATCCCCTTTACAGGATGTCACAGTCAATCTCAGCATTCTTTGGCTGTTTGTGATTTCTGGGCAAGTTTATGTTCAGTAATTTATCATTGCTTTCTTAATGACCAGCACTCATACCATTGTATTAAAACCAACACTATGCAATCTGCTGCCAAATTGCTCACAGCTGTATTTCGAACGTCGTATGCTGGGTTACAAATTGCGTCTGTAACTACTTCACCACAGAGCTGGCTCCTCATGAGGTGCTCACAAATGTTTACTGTCTACACTTAATTTCTGAATGAAGTTACTGTTTTAATTTGTTTATTGTAGGAATTTCTCATTGGTTATCCTGTTCTCTTTCATGGTATTCTTTGCATTTGACTGACACCATATTTTACTGCCATTAAATGTTTCTCAGCTTGTCTGCTTATTGTGACAAGATCACCAGAAATCAAACATGGTATGTGAACAAAATCATCAGAAATAAAGAATGGTATCTGAGCAAGATCAGCAGAAATAAAGAATGGTATCTGAATATGATCACCAGAAATAAAGAATAGTATGATAGTAAGATCACCAGAAATAAAGAATAGTATGTGAGCAAGATCACCGGAAATAAAGAATAGTATGATAGTAAGATCACCAGAAATTAAGAATAGTATGATAGTAAGATCACCAGAAGTAAAAAATGGCATGTGAACAAGATCACAAGAAATAAAGAATGGTATGTGAATAAGATCAGCAGATATAAAGAATAGTATGTGAGCAAGATCACCGGAAATGAAGAATAGTATGATAGTAAGATCACCAGAAATAAAGAATGGTATGTGAGCAAGATCACCAGAAAAAGTGAATGGTGTTGAGTTTATCCGATGTCTCATCTCATCTCATCATGTTCCTCTTGTACCTTGTGGTGTCGAGGTGAAGTATAAACAGCGGGAGAGTGCCCGCTTATGGGCTTCATGTATCGATATACCCATGGACTCTGTTATTCCCTGCGTCCATCGTTATTTTTCTGATGTATTAGTTTTAAAACAAATGTTTCTTATCCTTGCTTAAAAACACTGCCTCCAAAATTAATTCTTAGATCTTTTATACCCCAACGGAACATAGGCCCTGAACAATCTCACACCAGACACTCGTGTTCTGTGCTGTTTCACATAGTTCCTTCCATCTTCTTCCCAGACACTTGTGTTCTGTGCTGTTTCACATAGTTCCTTCCATCTTCTTCCCAGACACTCGTGTTCTGTGCTGTTTCACATAGTTCCTTCCATCTTCTTCTCAGACACTCATGTTCTGTGCTGTTTCACATAGTTCCTTCCATCTTCTTCCCACATTGTTCAACAATCTCACACGAGACATTCATGTTCTTTGCTGTTTCACATAGTTCCTTCCATCTTCTTCCCACATTGTTCAGCAATCTCACACCAGACACTCATGTTCTGTGTTGTTACACATAGTTCCTTCCATCTTCTTCCCACATTGTTCAGCAATCTCACACCGGACACTCATGTTCTGTGCTGTTACACAGAGTTCCTTCCATCTTCTTCACAGACACTCATGTTCTGTGCTGTTTCACATAGTTCCTTCCATCTTCTTCTCACATTGTTCAACAATCTCACACCAGCCACTCATGTTCTGTGCTGTCTAACATAGTTCCTTCCATCTTCTTCCCACATTGTGTCAACAATCTCACACCAGACATTCATGTTCTTTGCAGTTTCACATAGTTCATTCCATCGTCTTCCCACACTGTTCAGCAATCTCACACCAGACACTCATGTTCTGTGCTATTTCATATAGTTCCTTCCATCTTCTTCCCACACTGTTCAGCAATCTCACACCAGACACTCATGTTCTGTGCTGTTTCATATAGTTCCTTCCATCGTCTTCCCACACTGTTCAACAATCTCACACCAGACACTCATGTTCTGTGCTGTTACACATAGTTCCTTCCATCTTCTTCCCAGACACTCGTGTTCTGTGCTGTTTCACATAGTTCCTTCCATCTTCTTCCCAGACACTCATGTTCTGTGCTGTTTCACATAGTTCCTTCCATCTTCTTCCCACATTGTTCAACAATCTCACACCAGACATTCATGTTCTTTGCAGTTTCACATAGTTCATTCCATCGTCTTCCCACACTGTTCAGCAATCTCACACCAGACACTCATGTTCTGTGCTATTTCATATAGTTCCTTCCATCTTCTTCCCACACTGTTCAGCAATCTCACACCAGACACTCATGTTCTGTGCTGTTTCATATAGTTCCTTCCATCGTCTTCCCACACTGTTCAACAATCTCACACCAGACACTCATGTTCTGTGCTGTTACACATAGTTCCTTCCATCTTCTTCCCAGACACTCGTGTTCTGTGCTGTTTCACATAGTTCCTTCCATCTTCTTCCCAGACACTCATGTTCTGTGCTGTTTCACATAGTTCCTTCCATCTTCTTCCCACATTGTTCAACAATCTCACACCAACCACTCATGTTCTGTGCTGTCTAACATAGTTCCTTCCATCTTCTTCCCACATTGTTCAACAATCTCACACCAGACACTCATGTTCTGTGCTGTTTCACATAGTTCTTTCCATCATTTTCCCACATTGTTCAACAATCTCCCACCAGCCACTCATGTTCTGTGCTGTCTAACATAATTCCTTCCATCTTCTTCCCACATTGTTCAACAATCTCACACCAGACATTCATGTTCTTTGAGTGAGCTTTGAGTCCTTCCATCGTCTTCCCACATTGTTCAACAATCTCACACCAGACATTCATGTTCTTTGCTGTTTCACATAGTTCCTTCCATCTTCTTCCCACATTGTTCAGCAATCTCACACCAGACACTCGTGTTCTGTGCTGTCTAACATAATTCCTTCCATCTTCTTCCCACATTGTTCAACAATCTCACACCAGACACTCATGTTCTGTGCTGTTTCACATAGTTCTTTCCATCATCTTCCCATATTGTTCAACAATCTCACACCAAGCACTCGTTTTCTGTGCTGTCTAACATAGTTCCTTCCATCATCTTCCCACATTGTTCAACAATCTCACACCAGACACTCGTGTTCTATGCTGTTTCACATAGTTCGTTCCGTCTTCTTCCCACATTGTTCAACAATCTCACATCAGCCTTCCCACATTGTTCAACAATCTCACATCAGCCACCCGTGTTCTGTGCTGTCTAACATAGTTCCTTCCATCTTCTTCCCACATTGTTCAACAATCTCACACCAGACATCCGTGTTCTGTGCTGTTTCACATAGTTCCTTCCATCTTCTTCCAACATTGTTCAGCAATCTCACTGTCCTGTTATTTTCCCGAGAGGAGAGTGGAATCAACAAGCACATCTTTAAACTTATTATCTGTTGGGATTATTGACTGACTTGGTCTACACTCCTCTCTTCTGTCTTCCCTTCCATATAATCTATTTCTTTCACTCTCTCTATTATTCCCTCAACACATACTCCGAAAACAGTTTCCTTTTCAACGATAAAATAAAAGATTTATTAATAAAAAACTATGTCTGGTGTATGTATGGATATTGTCTATGTAGGTGGGTATGTTCTTCTAGTGTGGTTGCCCGATATGAACTCTGAATGTCTATCAGCTGTGTTGCTTCTCGCCCTTTTCATTCTTCAAGATCACAGGACAGGCACATCAAACAGGACAGAGCTCACCCTGGATGATCCGTATGCTTGAGTCTGATGGTAAAATCCGTTATTGAATGAAACAAAACGGTCACCAATGATCTCAATGTACTCGTAATAAAAGTCCGTAAGTTTTTTGACTGCGCCCCGAGTCTGTTTCATGACGGTAAGTACTCCAACATCGAAAAAACACACATCGTCACAGTTTCTTCTTATGTCTTTTATTACTAGCACTGTTTTACTTGTCTATTCTTTCTTCCCTATGCATACAATACGTATGTAGTTTTAAGTATCCCTGCTTGCCACAGGTTAACATCTTTTCCTTTTAAGTGTTTTAGTGGTATATTCGTTTGCGCATACAATCTTCTGTATTTGACTTTGCTTTATTATTTCTTCATCTGAAAAACATGTCTATGTTCTTTTTGGTTCTAAGTAGGTACTCTATTTGCCCAAGTGTAGTACTCTTCATCTCTTCTCTGATTTCACTAGGAGATTGGAACCTGTGGAGAAGTATAACAAATCCAGTGAGAAGCGTCCACCCCTTACTACTACCTATGCAAGTGTCCTTCTCCAGCCATAATGACAAGGCTTCCGAAGTAAACACCCGCATAAGACATATGAATTCACCAAAGTCTAAACTATCCACTAATAGAAAGCCATGGAAAATGCTATTCACTCACATCTACATTCCTATGCTAAAACTATACTCTAATATACCTTATAATAATCCTTGTCTGAATTGGGAGTACTAATGCACAATAGATACACAAACTTTCTTCTGAACGCAGCATCACCCTTTTCATAATCCTTTGTCTCATGAAACCCATAGAATCACACTAAACTTCACAAGAAGTTGCCACTTTTTTATAGGTCATTTTTGCCGCATAGTCCTTGACCCTGCTTGACACCTCAAGTCCCTACTTCATTATCACCGTTAGTGGAAAATCACTGATCTGAAACTTTTCCGTTATAATAAAACCATCAGTGTTTTGTTCCTTCTCGCTGAGTCATCCAGACCGCAATATGCTGTCAATTAATACTGTCTGTCTTTGTCGCAAACCTATTTTTCCACTCGACAGGTTACCTGTACGGTAGGCGGGCCCTCCCGTGTCTTGACCTATAAACACATGCGCCTGGTCACTCCGTTGTTGGTTATCCTTACTGCTTCGTTTGTTAACCCTTCTTCTACCTGGTTAGTCGGTGTATACAGTCGTCTATCTGGGAATCATTAACTCTCAGTATTTCACGACACTCACACCAGACACTCGTGTTCTGGGCTGTTTCACATAGTTCCTTCCATCATCTTCCCACATTGTTCAACAATCTCACACCAGGCACTTGTGTTCTGTGCTGTCTAACGTAGTTCCTTCCATCTTCTTCCCACAATATTCAACAATTTCACACCAGGGACTCGTATTCTTTGCTGTTTCACATATTTTCCCTCCGTCTCTTTGCCACATTGTTCAACAAATTAGTGCTCACTGAAAATGTGTTTCTAGAGCATATGGTGTCAATATTTTAGTTTTTATAATCACAGCCAATCTACCCACTTGCTCTTACTCATTCACTCAATCCCACCCACCCATTCACTCATTCTTATTCTATCATTATTAACACTCATTCACACTTTCATTCACTCACATGCTATCTCTAATGCGCACGCGCAAGCACGCGCGTGCGCGCACACAGAGAGAGAGAGTTTCATATACCCATTGTTTCTCACATGCACACACTCTAGCAATTGAATCTTTTGTTTCAAGACAATTAACTGTCACTTAAAAAAGCATATTTATTACATAAGGTAAATGTGAAGATTTTCGTACAGTTAATCTCATAAACCATATCACTAAGCTTCTACTCAGAATCGTAATGAGAAAAACCAGAAAGAAAATAAAAATGGAAATTAGTGAAGAACAGTATGGATTTGATTGATTGATTGATTGATTTAGGAACCGACATCACAGCATTCGGGACATTCCCATAAGTATGGATTTATGGAGGGAAAGGGCACAAACAACGCAATATATACATTACAGACACTAATAGAAAGGTCAATAGAGAAACAGAAAGACATATATTTTATTATTGCTTCATAGATTATACTAAGGCATTTGATAAACTGATTAAAACTGATGATGAACTGATTAAAATGTTAGAATATATCAACATTGAGGGAAAGATTTAAGAATAATAAAGAATATTTACTGGAACCAAGTAGCAGCAATTAAAATGGGAAATAAAGAGGGTAGTTACGAACAGATAAAGTTAGGAGTATGTGTCTTGTCACCCGATCTCTTCTCCCTATATAGCGAAGTAATAATGAGAGAGATCAAAGAGATGTCAGGAATACTAGTTGGATGTTATAATATAAATAATATACGCTATGTAGATGACACCGTATTGTTGGCGGACAATTCAACAGGCCTACAACAATTGTTGGTCTTTGTAGTATCATAGAGTGCAAGGAAAGGACTCTCCTTGAATATCAAGAAAACAGTAACAATGGTGATATCAAAGAAAATGGTGACACCAAAATGTGACATAGAAATAGAAGGGAAAATTCTTAACCAAGTGGATAATTTTAAATACCTAGGGGCATTTATAACATCAGATGGAAGATGTACAACAGAGATTAAGAGCAGAATAGGGCAAGCAAAAGCCGCATTTCAGAAAATGAAGAGTATCTTATGCAATAAGTCACTATCACTGAATGTAAGAAAGAGAGTGCTGAAATGCTATATAGAACCAGTTTTGCTGTATGGCAGTGAATCTTGGAATGTAAATGAACAAATTAAGAAGAAATTAGAAGCAACAGAGATGTGGTTCCTGAGACGAATGTTGCGAATTCCTTGGACTGCCAGAGTAACTAACAACGACTGCCTGAAACAGGCTAATGAAACTAGAACACTATATACAACAATAAGACAGAGACAAACATCTTTCTTCAGGTCATGTGATGAGAAGAGAGGCATTGGAGAACATCGTGACAACTGGAAAGATCGAGGGGAAGAGAGGCAGAGGCAGACCAAGAGAAATGATGCTGGATGGATTGAGACGGTGGCATGGAGGAATATCATCAGCAGAGTTGATCCAGAAAACCAAAGACCAAGATCTGTGGAGAGCCATGAACGCCTACGCCAGCTGGCAGGGCACTTGATGATGATGATGATGATGAAGGTAGATAACGATAAACATGGTTGACAACGGGTGCGGTTTGTCACGTTTCCTGTCAGATAATAACTGACTTCGGAGAAAGGACATAAAAATAACACAAATAATATCTGTCAAATATACTTTTTATCCATATTTGTACACTTCAGTCAAATTATGGACATGCCCCAAATTAGCCTTCTATCTTATTAGTAAGTCGGGTAACTGAGCTATTGTATAATAGTAGACGGTACTACCTGCTTTATGTTAGCGCCGAATGTTGGGCAGCGCTCACCAAACCCGACACCCCACATTGTGCCAACGGCTTCGGGTGAAGGATCCCAACTGCGAGGGACAAGCCTTACCCTAGTGCGATGAAATGCAAGATAAAGTCTAAATGTCATGGTAGTCCGTAGAGCAGACTAGAACCTAAGCCTTGGTCGGCAACTGGTCTAGAATCGAAGCTCCAACAGGTGGACAGTTAGAGCATTGCTTTAATGATCCAGCTGCTTCTGCAGCTTATCTTGTTCCAGACGTATTAGTATTACCTTTCCTCTGGAGTAAACCAGACAGGCCGAGAGAGGGATCATGCTGCATTGGCAATACATTATCTCTAAATCCAGTCCAGGCTTTGTGTTATGGAGAAGTATAACTCTATTTTACAATCTATCGTCTGTCAAGTAGACAAGGCGTCAATAATTAATTGTAGACTTCAGTCAAATGGTAGACCAAAAAAAAAAAAAAAAAATAGCGTTGTTCCTCATCAACTACGCCAACATTGGCAATAATAATTGCCATTCTAGTCATCTTTTTCTTACATCTCTCTCTACCTTTCCAACATTCCCCCCCCCCCCCCCAACCCTTTTATGTGTTCTCATTCCTGGAAACTTAAAAGCTTGTACTGGCAACTGAAACAAACTATACACGCACAGTAGTTGCCTTCATTATACTCAGGAGAACGCTTGGGCATGAAGAGAAATATCTTAAGAATTATTTATAAAGATATTATTATTATTATTATTATTATTAATATTTTGCTTTTGCTCGCTTTGAACTCAATCGGTGTCCATACAAACGCTACTACTTCTAGTGAACTGGGCTGATTTTTGCATGTGGATTAGCTTTCCAGGTTACCAGTACCCCTCGCCATCAGTCCGTCTTCAGAGGCACTTGCAATTTAGGTCGCCAAGCCATGGAACGAAGGGTCTACATTTTAGTCCAACTGACCGATGTAGGGGATACACCTGCTACCTCAGCACCAGCACACCGGATGTGTAAGACCCAGCGCTATTAAGTATTACCCATTCCGCTGTGCCCACATCCGTATAAACATACGGTAATTGTTCTATTCGTCCTGGCACCGCGGAGCGTGTAGCGCTGCAAGCCAAGTGCCAGTATGAAGCTACGCTTGTTTCTGTGTCTTCCATCATCTTTGTTGTATATTATATGCAGGGTGTAATTTTAATGACTGATGTTTTGAAAATATTGCCGTTCCAAGTTTTGTATTCGCCCTCTGTGGAGTTCATGCAACATAAAAGGTAAATACAAATCTTGGATCGGCAATTTAAAAAAACAAAACAACCCCCCCCCCCCCCCACACACACACACAACACACACCAGACAGAGAGAGAGAGAGAGAGAGAGAGAGAGAGAGAGAGAGAGAGAGAGAGAGAGAGAGAGTTAGTAACTAAAATATACACCCTATATAAATACGTCGTCTGTATTTCACATGGCTAACTGGCCAATCGGAAATTCACATTACTTACCTCGACTAACACACCATGGGCGGTCTACGGGGCTTAATGTGCACGAAAATCCGGTGCGCTGAGAGGGGGTGGGGGTGTCGTTCCTTACACCAATAAGTTGTAATTCAGCGTTGACTTCCCGTTCTCCCAAGCAATGGCAAACTACTAAATGTAAACATATAGAACTAAACGTATAGAATCAACCATCAATGAGGTTGATGACAACGGCCTGGAAGGTCATGCAACATTTTTAACACGGTATGACACAGACATTGAAACAAGTTGGCCAAATCAACGTAATATGGTTTTGCAAGAGCAGCAATAGAAGCATGGTTCATGGAAACAGGAGGCAGGTGTCAACTGGCACGACGGTTGACACAGAATGACACCATGGGCATGAACATGCATGTGGCAGAGGACTTGGCAAACGAACGAGAATCTTTCCTAGAAGTAGGGGACAGAATTAGAGACTAGAGGACGAACTAGACACATAAACATTGAAAGCTATAGTTGCCGACCGGGATTCGAACCTGTCACCTCCACATGATGACAGCGTCTCGTTACAGTAATAAGTGTACTTCGCCGCATGACTAACTAGACACCACTGAAAAGGTGTCTTCATTAGTCAGGTCTATCATCCACACGAACCCACAACTATTGAATATGGACAGAATTCGTATATAACCATTAACATATCACCATAGGTCTCAGAATTTTATATTAAACCAGCATAGGTCAAATAACAAACACAGTGGCCTCAAAGGGTTTCCCATGGGATATTTATCATGAATAATTTATGAGAGAATCTTGTCGGCTGGCTGTGAAGACAACGAAGTTCTGCGAAAGATTTCCTACATGATGATAATGGACTGGTCCGATGAAACACGAGAATATCACGAAGTTAGGTCCCGCTGTCAACACAATTGGTACCGGCTCCGTTGTCAATGAGCTCCCTTAGATCCTTCGTGTCGGTTGTCCTCTTCCATCCTGACAACCGACATGGCGGTCATCTCACTCTGGCCCCTGGGTAGCTGGTGACGAAGGCATAGGGCAAAATAGGTTTCCTTAAATTGTCGCCTAAAGCTGTGTCCACATGACAGGTAGATAACCAGGTTGACAGCAAAACTCAGGTAGTAGATGAACTGAAACAAAGGCAAAGATAGTATCAGTGTTTCATATAAAGTCTTATTAGTCTTAGAAGTCGAGAATCCACTTCATTGCACCGGATTTGATCCCATATGGCTCGGTCTCTTTCCGCAGGACGGCCTGTTTGTATGCATTTACTAATAGTAAGGCTGTGAAATAAATGTAAGATTGTATGCAATAAATGATTGTGAGCATGTCAAATACTTGTAAGATTGTATACATCTACTAATTGTGGAGCTACACAATCTTGTAAAATTTAATACATTACTAGATGTCGGGCAGTCAAATACCTTTAAGTCTGTGTAAATTTACCAATTGTCATGCTGTCAAATGTCTGTAATGTTGTGTAAATCTACCAATTGTCAGGCTGTCAAATGTTTGTAATTTTGTGTAAATCTACCAATTGTCAGGCAGTCAAAAAACCTTTAAGTCTGTGTAAATCTACTAATTATCTGGCAGTTAAATACCCGTAAGTCTGTGTAAATCTACCAATCGTCAGGCTGTCAAATACCTTTAAGTCTGTATAAATGTACCAGTCGCAGGGCTGTCAAATACAGGTAACATTGTGCGAATCTACTTTATGTCAGGCTGTCAAATATCTGTAAGTCTGTGTAAATCTACCAATTGTCGGGCAGTCAAATATCTATAAATCTGTGTAAATCATCCAATTGTCGGGCTGTCAGTCACCTTTAAAAAAAAAAAAAATTGTTGCGTATCCCTTGCAGTCTACACCAGCATTTTCAGCTGCTGTTGATGTACTAGGCAAGTGTTACGTTCAGTAGTTTGCCATTGCTTTCTGAAAGACCGGTCCCTATACCTTTTTCGAAAAAACCAGCACCGCCGTGTTTCGAACCCGGGTATATGGGCTCACAAACAGCGTTCGCAAGCCCTTAGCCACAGAGACCGAGACAGTCACCTTTAAGTCAGTGTAAATCTACCAATTGTCGGGATGTCAATCACCTTTAAGTCAGTGTAAATCTAGTATGGTGTAGGGTAAAGAGAGATGGATAGTACCTTACGGTGAGTGGCAGCCATATCCCAAAGGATAGTCCAGGATCCTATTTGGTTCCCATCTCTTTACCTAGCTCATGTATGGCTCCACGAACAAAGCTTGTGTACGGTGGTAGCCACACCACGGGCAACAGTCTTGCCTGATTGGCTAAACTACATGAGTGAAGTAGGGGTAATATCAAACTAAGTGAATGTCCATCCGTAGTACACAAAAGACTGGAATGGTGAACAAGGCGGATGAATCTATATATAGATCAACGGCTTCGAAAGCGAAACAGCAGATTGTGTGGCATACATGAGGCATGTTCAGGACATAATAGTGAACTTGCTGGCCATTGTGGAAGAGATTGGGACCTCACCACGTCATATACCACGGACGGCAATGTGATCACAACAGAAAGAAAACAGCGATGCAGGTAATTCTTGGCCCCCTGGAGATGAGCCTGTTGTAAATATGCTCAGGGAAGAGATAACTAATATAGTGAGTTTTTTTGTTTTTCGCATATCTTTTTTACAGGACATTGCAATCAACACCAGCATCTTTCAGCTGCTGTTGATGTCTTGGTAAGATTAGGCTCAGTAGTTTGCCATTGCTTTCTGAGCGACCGGCTGACACACCCCCGTAAGTAACCAACGCAACGTGATCCGCTACCGAATCTCGCGCAGCTGCGTTACCCACGTGAATATACGGGATTACGGAGAAAGTAATATAGCGAGTAAGGAAGTGCATAATGATGAATGCACCTCAAATTCTGTTGACAGGGTGCATTCTGACAATACCTACCTAGAAGTAGACGGATAAGTCTGAGAACTGGTACGTGGAACATACGCACCCTGTATCAAGCAGGGAAATTTGACAACCTTATTTCGGAATCCAAAAACACGGATTTAGATTTTGTAGGTGTGTCTGAAACGAGAAGAACAGATGCGAGCTATATAAGGAGAGACGACTACATATTCATTAACTCAGGAGGATATCACCAGGAGAGGTGTAGGAATTTTAGTGAAATAGAAACTTAGAGAAATATATTAGTGGATTCTGGGCAAATAAAGATATACTGATACTATAATAATAATAATAATAATAATAATAATAATAATAATAATAATAATAATAATAATAATAAAAACTAAAGGTTAATGATGCCGGTGACGATGTTCGCTCGACATTTGGTGAGGCTGGTTCTGGAGTATAATGTTGTCGATTATAGTCGAGGATGCACTCCTCGATTCTATTCAGGCTTAATGTGATTATTTCTTGTTTGGTGAAGTTCTGTTGTAGTACATCCCGCAATCGAATCGGTACTAGGTCCGCAAAACTACCACCCTAACCATAATAACAAGAATGACTGAGTGGATTCTCAGCTTCTTGTTTTTGTGGGACATTGAGACACGCCGTGCAATAGCTGTATGGTTCAGCTATTAGTATGCTCCGCAGTTTGCTAATTAGGTATTCATGGGCCTCGGAATCTGTAAAACAGATAAGAATAGGGTACTTTATCAGCGTGATAGACATGGATATTACAGATAATAGCTATGGATATGACATGCACTTTCTGTTACACATTTTATATATTTATATCGATAATTGGTAGGTGGACCCCGCAGTACACTTCCACCTTCTCCTACGACTACACATTACTACCTATATTACTACGGTACATTTCTAGTGCTGTTTTCAAAAATGCAAGAGCCAGCGCTATTCCATGTCGACCCAGCCTACAATACTATAGGAATAAATGGCTTGTCTCTTCAGATATATGCGTCTAGCACCATATATCCCCTGTATTATACTAGCATTGTTAGGTCATCCGTATGCCTATTTGGAGAAACACAAAGAAAATGTGAAAGCTTTAGCAAAAAGCCAACTTACCGTTAGAGACTTGTAACATTGTGAGCTGGTTGCTGTTCACTGAGACCGGTACTTCTAGACGGTGAATGAGGTCGTCTTATACACGCTATTTGCTGACGTAGAATGACTCAGAAGAATATTGTCTGGACATGTCTGGTCATGTGACCGTATGCGACTCCATCTTTGACCGGTTGAGTCGTTAGTCACGTGTTTCGGATGCATGCCATAAGACACGTGACCGGCTAAAGCGCCATTTTTGATCTGTTTTAGCCACGTGGTTGTACCCTTACACAGGTAATCGAGTGCGACGCCATCTTTAACTGGTTTTAGTCACGTGTTTCGATTGTATACCTTAGGCATATGACTGGAAGCATCGCCATATTTGATCGGCTGTGATCATTACGCAAGTGTCTCGGTTGTATCGTTATGCTGTCAGTAAGCTTTGAATCATCCTCTATTTTTCCCCAAAGACATGTCTGTACACGTTCACGTACGTTCACTCCGCCGACATAGCCCCGTGATGAGTCACCCAGTCGGTCACCCTCAGATGATGCTGATAATAATGAGCTGATGATGATGATGATGATGATGATGATGATGATGATGATGATTTTTGTTGGTGGTGCTGAGTGATGATGCTGATGGTAATCCCGATGACAGACATCTGCTTCACACCACCGCACGAGAGGATAATGCTGATTTTCATGTCTCCACTTGACAACGACGGCTGAAGACGTGATGGTGATGATGATGATGGTAATCATGATAACAGAAACTACAGAAGAGTTTGATAGTGATGGTGAGCAGCATCATTTCTCTGCTTCGCACCACTGCAAGAGAGGATAATGCTGATTTTCATGTCTCCACTTGACAACGACGGTGGAAGACGTGATGATGATGATGATGATGATGATGATGATGATGATGATGATGATGATGATGATGATGATGATGATGATGATGATGATGATGATGATGATGGTAATCATGATGACAGACACTACAGAAGATTATGATAGTGATGGTGAGCAGCATCATTGCACTGCTTCACATCACTGCAAGAGAGGATAACGATGATTTTCATGTCTCCACTTGACAACGACGGCGGAAGGCTTGATGCTGGTAATGATGCTGGTAATCATGATGACGGACACTACAGAAGATCATATGTGCCGGTCGTTCAGAAAGACAACGGAAATTTTGTCGAGGAAGCACGAATGCTGGGACTGCCTGCTATGTCGTGTAAATGCAATGCATTACAGAGAAGAGAGAGAGAGAGAGAGAGAGAGAGAGAGAGAGAGAGAGAGAGAGAGAGAGGGGGGGGGGAGAGAGAGAGAGATCACACCCACTCATGTACGCATACACACACACACACAACTGCAATTTATTTCTGACACACGTACAAGCCTTATATGCCAAATCTCACTACCTGGCGTGTTTATACGTGCTAGCGTGTCCGGTGTATTATCTTCACAGCTTATCAGCGGTTGATCGCTGGTCATTGTATTTCTCGCTGGCAGTGGTGGGGTCAGCCCGTGATCTTTACCAGTGCTCGCAGTTAAAAGCTAGCGTTCAGGGGGAGCTTATTACTTCTGTTTGAGTCAAGAGACATGACTAGTCTCACCTAGTTACTTTGATAATTTAGGGGTATAACTGTGGGATTTAATAATATTACATATTTTTATAATTATCTTAGCAGGGTATGTCTTAAATTAATTGAGAATAATATTTTTATATTGACATAACTATTTTCCGGTATACATACAAGAAATTTAGCTGTTTATTATGTTTTTTAAGGCTTAATTTTTAATAATATTGTATGTCTGTATAGTATATTTTTGAACCAGATTTTCACCAAGCGCTTAATGTTGATACATGGGTACTATGGAAACATGCCGAATTAATTAGCAGTGTGCAAAAGTTTATTCATCATCCAATTATGGATACACGAGTTATCTCGAGTGATGGAATAAATCATTTTCCCACTCTGCCATATTAGATTTCGATCTCCTCATCGAAGGGGGTCGTTATCTACATGCCTGGGGCTCGAGCGCACCGCACCACACACACACACACACACACACACACACACACACACACACACACACACACACACACACACACACACACACACACACACACACACACACACACACTGGGACTCGAATCCAGATGCCCGGCAACTATTTGGTCTACTTATCTATATAAGTATTCCACATGCCCGGGGCTTACCTCTCTGTCTTTGTATGGGCTCGAAAGCGGTCGGGGGAAGCGGACGCGGCCGGTGGAGGTGCCCGCACGCCTGGGACCATATGTGACACCAGGAAGTAGTCACCCAGACCCAAGAAAATAACCGCCAAAATTTGAAAAATAAAATCACCGTAGGTGCAGTTTCGTGACGTCACGCGTAGGTGCTAGACACTTCGTATAGTAAAATATGACGTCACTACGAAGGTGCTGCACCTAATTTAGGGTGTGAATACAACGTCCCTTACTACTGTGGTGGAAATTGTGTTGAAAAAAATAAATGGACAATGTATGTATACAAATAAACTGGTTTCAAGTTGTTATCATAGTTACTTATATTTCTACAGCCATTTGTGACTTACTTATTAACTTACCCTCGTATATTGGTCGGTGTAGAGTAAACATAAGAGTGAGTAGGTGAGGTGTTTTTTTTTTTTTTTTTTTTTTTTTTTGTAATGACAATTGGGAACTGTTTAAAACAAGGAAATCTTAAGATATTCCACAGCGAGATAACTTTTGTGAAGATATGTTTATTACCCATTCTATCCGTCCACGCTGTTTTCGTCATTCTTCTATAAAACCAATTCCTCGCAATTTCACAACAGTTCGTTTCGTGTCTTCTAATTGCTTATGATTCGCCGTCGCACATAACGGTTAGCCCAATGTAGCTCTTGAGATCGCTTTCCCATTCAATGGCATTAACATATTCCTCATCTTGCTAAATGCTGCTCTTACTTCCTTGGCCAAGTGGTCAAGCCGTTTGACTCGGCTCCGAAGGTTGTGGGTTCGATTCCGGGCCGCGTCCTTCAGTTCACGAGTTAAATTGTTCGGAGACTTCTTGGGTCGTCGCTAGAGCTACGGAGTTCGTGCTTTTTGCGACGCTTTCCGCGCTGCGGAAAGAGACCGAGCCATACGGGATAAACTCGGTGCAATGAAGTCGACTTTAAGCGACTTTGGCTATCCTATATTTGCCGACGTCTGTGGCGATGAGGTAGCAAACGCTATTCATAATCTCACATACCGCATTCGAAGTCAACTGCAAACCATTTCTAAGCAGATAGTTCTGTGTTGATTTTTAAAAAATTGTGTGAGTGTCGGTGGTTCATAAAGCAATGGCAATCTACTAAGCATATACTTGCCTAGTAAATCACAAACAGCGAAACACAATATTGTTAATTGCGTCGTCCTGTAAACGACATGCAACTAACTTTAAGCCTACATTAAGATTGTACAGAACTTGTAGCTGTTACAAACTAGTTAATTACGTTGACTTGTTTTATATTGTTTCCTCTAACTTGAGTATCATTGGAGCAAGTGGTTTATTGAGCTGTTTATGATCCCAAGAGTTACTCCAGGTAGGCATAAAATCGCTTTATAGAGACAATGACAATGGTCACTACAAAGAAAGAAAACCATGACAAACTACTTTTTGTTTAGATTGTCAGAAATTGTTAAATTATGTCACGGACGTGCCGGTAAGTGTGTCTAAAGTGTTAATCAGTGTAAGGTGGGACTCCTTTTTATTAGCTAATTGAGTTATCGCTCACTCTGTCTATGCAGTGGGTACGGTTCACTTCCTCGACCACACAACCCAGGCAAGCAAACTTGGGGCAACTGTCTTATAAATTTATAAAGCTGTCTAAAGACCAAGTCCTTGAATACACAAGCAAACAGCTGAAAATGGCTCTTAAAAAGGTAAATGTAGCTGATTTTGGTGTCCCCAAGGAGTGGGAAGGAGGAGATTAGATGCCACTGTGGACATCTCTTAGTAGATTACAAGGCAGGGCAGGTTACCTCCCCGACAATCTCGCCTCCCTGATTAAAACATCTCCGCCACCAAGTTACACATACACAATTACGTACACTTGGAAAATATTCAGATCTAACGATGAGTTGCAACAAACTACTACTGAATATATTATCTATCAATATCAACAGCATGGTGGTTTTCAGTTTGATGTTAATGGACTGGTGATTATTATAGAGTTAAAAATTCACATATAACCTCCAGTAACTTCTAAGATGACATGTAGCAGGACTTCATATATGGCAGGATTACACGTCCGATCATGAGATTCCGCCTTGGATCAGCTGAGACAGTGTTCTGTGTGAATGCCAGCCTTTTCTCCACTAGGTCCCTCCTCCTTGTAACTGAAGAAGATCTTGTAACCTGGCTCTCTGGTTCAGAGCTTGAAATAGACGATCAAGATTGTGTAAGTTCTAATATCTACACATATACAAACCGACATATGCCTATAAAGCATGCACATACACAACATGGGGATACAGCCTAGCAATGTCTCTCATCCAGGTTTACAACTTTTACTCCCAACTCTCTCTATCTTTTTCTCTCCTCTTCTCCCTCTCACTCTGTCGAGTCGGAAGGACTTTCGCGTAGTCGAACAGGTCCTATAGTTACAAATGCTGCTTTCACCTTAACGGTCCCGCCATAAGGAATGAAATGTCCGAAGTCCATGTCTGTTATTCAGACGCAGGGTTTCTTTGCAGCGCTCCTTCAACACAGTTGTTTCGGCAGAATAAGTGTTCATTGGTGTAAATACAAGAGGGTCCGATCTTCGGGCTGGCAGCCGTGATGAATCGCTGCGTCACGCCTCGTGTGAGTTACGATGAACGCTCATTCATTACGCACTTGTAATGGCTAGGCACACCATGCTCGTATATTGATAGAGATCAGCATAACGCTTTACATAGAAAGAAATACCGAAAAGTCACGGTGATCACGAGAGAACGAGTAAATCACAGAGATAACACAGTGAAGATAACCTTTGAATTCAAGCGGTCCAAATTATCCAGATAAAAATCAACAGCATGAATCACAATTTAAGGATCCAGTTTCAATAAACAATTGTGTTCCAGATGTTCAATAGATTTGTGACATAAGCGCATGGCTTTGCTGTCTCAATACATGTCTGCTACATCAGAGGACATTCGTGCTTTTCCTGGGTAAGGCATCAAGTTTATACCTACGAGAGATTAAATAAGCATTCTAGGTTGTGCACAGCGTGGCGACCTTACACGTTCGGCCTGGACAACCTCAGAAGATAAAAAGTATCTTATGCAATAATGTCCCTATCATTTAATTTAAAACCGAGTGCTGAAATGTTATATAGAACCAGCATTTCTGTTTGGTAGTAATTATTAGAATGTAAATGAGCAAATTACAAAGGACGTGGAAGCAACACAGATGTGGTTCCAAAAGCGAACCTTGCGAAATTCTTGAACTGCCAGAGTAACTAACAACGACTGCCTGAGAGTAGCTAATGAAACTATAAGAAACACGCAAACATATTTCTTTGGTCATGTGATGAGAAGAGAGGCACTGGAGAACACCACGGCAACTGGAAAGATCAAGGGGAAGAGAGACAGAAGCGAAAGAAGAGAAAATATGCTGGATGGTCTAAGGCGGTGGCATGGAGGTATATCATCAGTAGAGTTGATCCAGAACACAGAAGACCGAGATCTGTGGAGACACAAGAACACCCACGCTAGCTGGCAGGGCACTTGGCGATACTGAGAGAAGTCTTGACCTCAACACATTTGAACAGTATCTGTTATTATGTGTTTTATTTAGTTCAACCAGCGCGTTACACTTCACAGTATGCACATCTCGAGATGCAGATAATCGTGCCAGGCAATGAATAAACCGTGCAACACGTCATCAATCCCCATACCAGCGATACTTGGTGAACAGTGTTGTGTCCGCTGTAGTGAAGACGTGGTCTCAGCCACGTCATCCATGTGGTTTCATATGTGTATGCGTCATTAAATGCCATACGTCTACCACCGACTATTTTATTTATTTTCATATTCACAGAACTGTCTCTGTGGCGAAGGGTTTAGGGACGCAGTTCATAATCCCGCATACCGTGTTCGAAACACAACTGCGGGAGATTTGGCAGTATATCGCCTTAAGCTGGTTATTTTATAAAATGATATGAGTGCCGGTCATTCAGAAAGCAATGGCAAACTACTGAACGTAAACATGCCAAGATATCACCAAAGGCAAAAAAAATGGGGGGGGGGGGGGGGGCTGAGTGGTCTCGAGGTAGGTGTCCGCGTCGAGTGCTGGAGGTGCCAGGTTCAATCACTGGTGAAGGCCTGGGTTCTTTCACGTGGACTTCTAGTAACAAAATTTCCCCTGGTCTATAGGTAGTGAGATCGGACGCCCGTGTGTATTGCTGCGCATGTAAAAAAATCCCTTGGTAGTTGGAAATAGAAAAAGAGTAGCCTAACGGCCCTGCCCGGGAAATATTTTGAGTTAAAAATCTACCCAAAGTATTTCAGGATCCTCGCCGGTGCTACGGAGTTCGTGCACTGAGCTGAAATTCTCCGGACTTAGGCTTGAGTTAGGAGTAGTAGAACGGAACACTTATGGGTTACACCCGTGTGCCGTGATGTTGATCCGTCGGCTAAACTAAACTAAACTAAGCCAAAAATGCTGGGGTTGACTGCAACGTACTGTAAAGGATATGCAACTAACTTTGAAACATATTTACAGTACGATACACGGCTTAAACAACGGTAATTTCACAGTATGCTTTAACTTATGTGTCAGCTCTGTCTTCGTCTACGAATGTGTGAATTTGTCAAATGGTGTACTTAAGTTGTTATTATTGTTGTTATTCTTGCTGTTGTTTTCGCGTCCGAGCTTCATCATTCAACCTAATGCACTGTATCGACACATGCACACATCCAGCAGCTGATGCGTTGTTCCATCTACATCAGTGTTTCCCAACGTGGGGCCCACGCCCCACAAGGGGGCAATTCGACTGTTAAGGGGGGCAATTCGAAAATGGAAGAAATCGGCTGAATATAACAAATCGGGGAGACTTGAGACTGAAGTTAACTAAATTGGAACCTGACATAAGATCTCTTTGCAGCAAGCATCAAGCGCAAGGATCTCACTAAATTTAAATAATAAATAATTACTAATAATTAAAATAATATAGAAAAATCTTTCATTAAAATTATTTTGTAATTGAATTTCAGTTCTCCATTATATGTTTTGAACATTTACTTACTGTGTTTGCTCAATAATTACCTAGTGATTTCTTCCTAAAACCTATCATTCAAGTTTCTTTAGTGAACATTTCAATTTTTGAATATTAAAAATAATGTATATGTTGAGGGGGGGGGGGCGTGGGGCGGGGGAGGGGGGCAATATGAATTTTAGAAAGGCTTAAGTGGGGCATGGCACACAAAAGGTTGGGAAACACTGATCTACATTGATGCCCATTACATATTCTGGCATTGTTCTTATCATATTCATCATGACTGTACTCTGCTCTCTCCAATTAACCATTATACACTTGTTAATGAAGAATTGTTGCAGCAACGCCCTTTGTTTTCTGTAGTTTCTTTGTGTATATCATCCGTTCCCGCTTCCCCAATATTTCTTGTTTTAATATTGCTTAAATACCCAATGCTTTACCGCATTGTATGTAGTTTATACTCATATGTGCTCAGGTCACGATTTCGAGAAAGTGATACACTGGGAATGAAGCGATGGTAGCTATGTTGTAACCAGTGACTTCGCAAAACATACAGGGGCATTATTTGATGGAGACAAATGTGACAAGGTACACGAATCAGTCTGGTTGCAGAAACACTATCCAAACAAGGAGATGATGAGACGTAAGAAATGGATGACGGAAGTCATCTTATATCGAATGGAAACAAATAGAGATAACAAATACAGACATGTAAAATAAGAAGCGTTTCACCAGAGAAAGTAGGAAACTATAGAGAGACAAAAGAAACACGGCTTGAGGAAAATTGAAATCTGAAACAACACCTGGAATGCGCACAGAAACTCATGACATCACTACTAAAACAAAAGAATGCACATCCGTGGGTTGCCTAGAAACCAAATATGGCAAAATCATAATAGAAACAGATCAATGGAAGGTGAGATTACGTGAATGACCTTCATAACGATACAAAAGAGAAACAGTATAATGTATTGCTACTGATACATCTCTACCGTCCATGTTTGAGATCAACGGTAAGATGTCTTGGGACCTATGCCCTACACACATCTCTATAGTCGAGGTCATCATGGAAATAATTGCGTATGCAACACCCTGACACAAGTAGAAATCAGCGTCGATTTTACCAACCGTGAGTCGCCCCGTGTCATGGATTAGCTGGTCGATCTGCCGTGTTACTGTGTAACTATTCAGCTCGCAACATAAACAATCAGCATTCACGCCCGTCTACAACTGTTATTAGAGACCAGGCACATTTCATCAAAATTAAGTTTTATGTAAATTTGAATGCATCCATTTCATGAGAAGAAATGGATTGGAGAACTTAGTGACAACTGGCAAGATCGAAGGGAACAGACCAAGAGGAAGACCGAGAGGAAAATACCTGGATGGCTTGGCCACATGGCATGGACGAGACAGAAACACTGAGCTGATCCACGACACTGGTGATCGAGTGAAATGGCGAGTCATGACCGCCCACGCTTTCCGGCATGGCACATGATTGATTGATTTCTACTTGAAGTTATGAATATGGAAACTACGAATACATATTTTCTATAAATAGGAACGTAGGAATTATTAACCCAAGGGATACAAATCATATATTAAGCTAAGGGGAGAAAAGAACAGTTATTATGGATGTTTACAGCTATTCGTCATCTTAATAAGGTATATATTTTCACAGAAATTGTTATTATTTATTTATTTATATTTTGGTTTGCAAGTCACATGTTTTCTTTCGGAAATGCTTTAAGTGTATTAAATACATGTTCCAATGTCTTTTGGATTCGACAGAAATATATTTCAATTAACGGTTAAACTGTGAGAACCAGATTGGTATATTTAATATTTAAATTAGGCGTCTTCTATCCATGTTATGTCCTAAAATGTATTTTTGGCTGGCACATACTTATGTGCCTTGAAATAATATCAAGTATAGTAACAGAATCAGTATGCATACTAGAAGTGGGCCCTGAATTTCCCCCAAATGATTTTAACTCCTCATGGAGACATTGAGATAACAACACCAGTAAAAACGATGGCACATATTATAAGTCACTTATAATTATAATGGCAAGATCGAGGGGAACAGACCAAGAGGAAGACCGAGAGGAAAATACCTGGATGGCTTGGCCACATGGCATGGACGAGACAGGAACACTGAGCTGATCCACGACACTGGTGATCGAGTGAAATGGCGAGTCATGACCGCCCACGCTTTCCGGCATGGCACATGATTGATTGATTGATGGTAATCCGCCAGCTGACACGTGGTAGAATATTAAGACATACATTTCCGTACAAAAGTCGTTTAAAGACTACAAACAATCACGATGCAAAATTTACAGGAAAAACATAGCGCGAGCGCCTACATTAAGTTATGAGAAGATAGTTTCACAATAATGGCTGTTTCATTTCACGACTTTGACGTCAGATTGTTTGGTCATATGCATGTTCATGAAATCAGTTGGGATGAAGAAAAGTAATCATCACAGTTATACAGTAATCTAGCCGTAGTTACCAGGGGCGAAACTGACAGCTACTGCAGTTGTCCTGCTGTCCTGATATATCAGTGACCACAATTTGATATGTTGTATGTGTCAGGGTCTTAAACTTGGCTCGCTAACCTAACAGTGTGAGACAGTACAAATACAACGTGATTTGACGTAAGACTCAACGACACATCGTTCAATGGATTTATTCACACATTAAATACGGAACGATGTTCACAACAAGATATATACTGGATGTTTCAATATACACTTACACAATACAGCTCACAACGTCTCACTCTCAAGATGTCCAGACACTCGACTTTCAGCACAGATACCACACAACGCCTTTCTCTCTTCACACGTCTGTCCGAGTCGAAGTCCCCAAGCTGTCTGCCGCTAAGGCGCAACTCGCCTCTCACCTCAGGTGACGTCACGAGGCATGCGTGCGTTTAGCGTCGTCCTTGCTTGACCGCTGGTCGCTTGTCAGCCAGCAGTCTTGCAGGCCGGTAACCACTATTCGCCTGGCGGCGTAACGAAGTTACGGCGTCCCTTCTGGGCGCTAAGTCGCCTGGCGGGTGTAACGATGTCACTGCATCATCGTCCCCTTTCTGGACTCTGACAGTATGTATTGTATACATAGTGTTTTGCTGCAAATATGCATACAATTGTTTCATATATACATATTGTGGAGGGTGTATTGTGCAGCATAATGCACAAAATACACACGGATATGACTTCGTAGCTATGGGTACGGGAACTGTACAGTCAATGGCGAAGCTGTGTTGTAACCGGATGTTCTCCATGCGGAATAAAATGTTTCGGGAAATCCCGTATCCTGTGCAGTGGATTCTCAAATAACCAGCAGCGGTAATACATGGTTGACAGCACACACACACACATACGCACACACGCACACGCGCACCCACACACACACACACACACACACATAACATACATACATATATATATATATATATATATATATATATATAATATATATATATATATGTATGTATGTTATGTGTGTGTGTGTGTGTGTGTGTGGGTGCGCGTGTGCGTGTGTGGGTGGTACTTGCTCCCAATGTGCATTATCAATGCCTGTATCAATCATGTCCCGCTTACACACATCTTTGTATCGTAGTAGAGGCCGACCCTGAGATCTCTTACCCATCTGTAATTCACCAAAAAAGATATCCTTTGGTATTCTACCATCATCCATCCTCCTAAGATGTCCTATCCATCTAAGTCTACGAAGACTGAGCATGGAATAAACTGTCACACAACCTGATCTTTCCAATACTTCAGTATTTGTGATTTTGTCTTGCCACTTAATACCAAGAATTCTTCGCAGACACCGCATATGAAAGCTGTTTAAATTGTTCTCTTGGTGTGAGTAAGTTGTCCAGGTTTCACTGCCATAGAGAAGAGTACTAAGGACACAGGCTTGATAGACAAGGACTTTTGTTTTGGCAGTAAGCTTCCTGTTCTCCCAGACTCTTTTTCTTAACCTGTTCATTGTTGTTGCTGCCTTACCAATCCGGATGTTGATTTCCTGATCTAGGGATAATTTGCTATTTACCACTGATCCTAGATATGTAAAATGGTCTACTATCTCTAGTTCGGCGTCGTCAATAAAGATTGATGGTACCCCATGTGCACCTTGTGACATAATCTGTGTCTTCTTTTTGCTAATTGTTAAACCAAATTCAGAACAAGCATTGGAGAATGCAGATAGTAGACATTGCAATTCTTCCTCAGAGTGGGTCGTAACTGCAGCATCATCTGCAAAAAGCAACTCTCTGATCAGTACCCTCCTAATTTTGGTCTTAGCCTTCAATCTCTGAGCATTGTAGAGGCCGCCATCTGAGCGTGAGTGAATGTATATACCACCATCCTGATCACGAAATGCATATTTCAGTAGAAGTGAAAAGTATATTCCAAAGAGGGTGGGAGCTAGTACACAACCTTGCTTAACTCCACTCTTGATTTCAAATTCTTCAGAAGTTGCACCATCAAACTTGATTATACCCTTCATGCCTGTGTGGAACGATTCCACAATGGACAGAAGAGTTGGTGGGCAGCCAATCTTCTTTAGTGCCTTGAACAGACCCTCACGACTGACCAAATCAAATGCCTTTGTGAGGTCGATGAAGGCAATAAACAGTGGTTGATTCTGTTCACGGCATTTTTCTTGCATTTGTCGCAATGAGAATATCATATCAGTGGTAGACCGGTTCTGTCGAAAGCCACACTGTGATTCGGGGTAGACTTGATCTCCTAGGACTTGAAGTCTGCGCAGAACAATTCTGGCAAATACTTTTCCAACAATACACAGAAGTGAGATACCCCTATAGTTGTTACAGTCGCTCCGATCACCCTTGTTCTTGTACAGCGTTATGATGTTTGAATCTTTGAAATCCTGTGGGACTTGTCCTTCACGCCAGCATAGCTCTATTAGCTGGTGGATCTGTAGAGTGAGTGTGTCTTGCCCACTCCTGATAACCTCTATTGGAATCCCATCCTTACCTGGAGCCTTGCCAGATGCAAGTTCATTTATAGCACACTTAACTTCTGTTATGGTGGGAAGTGTGTCCAGGTGGTCAAGAGTTGGTAGAGCCTCTATGGCGTTAAGGGCATCATCCGCTAGTTTGGTCTCACTTGAGTAAAGCTCCAAATAGTGCTCTACCCATCTGTCCATCTGCTGTTTCTTATCAGTGATGACTTCTCCAGTCAAGGTTTTCAGCGGTGCACTTCTTTTGATCACTGGACCACAGGCTTTCTTTATTCCTTCATACATGCTTCTTATGTCTCCCTTATCACTTGCGATTTGAATGGACTCACATAACTTGATCCAATAATCATTTGCACACTGCCTGGCAGCCTTTTGCACATCCTTCCTAGCTTGCCTTAGCTCACTCAGAGTGTTACGCGTTGGTCTTTCCTTGTTTCTTAAGAGAGCTTTCTTCTTCTTATCAATCAAGGGCTGCAGAGTCTCGCTGTTGGCCGCAAACCAGTCCTGCCTCTTATGATCCACAGTGCCGTAAACCCCTACGGCAGTTTTATAAAGAGTTTCCTTAATTTGACCCCACTTTTCATTTACTGTACAATTTTCTGGTGTATCAGTGAAAGTGTCTTCAAGTTGCTGTTGAAACTGAAAGCACTTTTCAGGATCATGAGTGTTAATAATATTAATCCTGGGGCTAGATTTGTGTTTAGCTGTGTAGATTCTCTTTGGTCTCAGTCTAACTCTTGCAACAACCAAAGAATGATCTGTATCACAGTCAGCACTGTGGTAACTACGAGTCAATGATATATGGTTCAGATGTTGTCTCCGTGTGATGATGAAGTCCAGCTGGTGCCAATGGCCGGATCTTGGATGTTTCCATGTGACCTTATGTATCTCTTTTGTTTTAAAAAAAGAGTTTGTAATACATAGGTCATTACTGGTGCAATGCTCCAGCAGCCTTTGCCCATTTTCATTCATGCGACCGATGTTGTATTTTCCAAGGGACACTGGCCATGAACTCGAGTCCTTGCCCACACGAGCATTGAAATCACCGAGCATATAAATGTAGTCAGATTTTGGAACTGCCTTGATCACGGAGTCTAACTCCTCATAGAACAAATCCTTCACATCATCAGAGGAATCTAGTGTCGGTGCATATGCAGTAATAATGGTGGCAAACCCACAAGAGGTTGCCAAGCGCAGGGATAATAGTCTTTCATTTCCTCCTGCTGGAATTTCAATCATTCCCAGTAGCGAATTCTTCACTGCAAAGCCCACACCGTGTTGCCTTTTTTCTGCCTGCCCTCTACCCTTCCAGAAAAAGGTGTAGTTGTTTTCCCTGAGTGCCCCTTCCTCAGCGAGGCGAGTCTCCTGCAGGCCAGCAATATCAATGTTAAGACGATTGAGTTCGGCATCAATCACAGCCGTTTTTCTCACATCGTCAATATTGGTCAGGTCAGTGGAAAATCCTGGACACATGGTTCTCACGTTCCAGGTTGCAAGCCGTAGCTTGAGGTTTCTATTTTTAGTTTTGTTTGTGCCTGGTGCATTGGTTTTACAGCCTGCGATTCAGATTTTGTCCTAGCCCCAAGCACCCATTGAAGCAGGCAGGCTGTGGCGGATCAGCACCCAATTGGCTGGGGGCTGCCCAGCTTGAGGCGGGCGGTAGCTGATCAGTGACACCTATAGGTGTCTCCCACCGTCAGAGGCAACGCGTGGCGCCCCATGTCTACGCCAACTGACAAGGACTTATAACCCGTAACAGTTGCCTCTCGCTTTGATTCCGAGACCAGTTAAGACCAGGGATGGAGTTATTGCCTCTCCATAGCACAAAGCCTGGGCTAAAATATAGAGATCATGTGTTGCCCATGCAGCATGATCCCTCTCTCGGCCTGCCTAGTTCACTCCAGAGGAAAGGTAACACCCCTACATCTGGAACAAGACAAGCTGCAGAAGCTGCCGGATCAGCAAAGCAATGCTCTAACTGTCCGCCTGTCGGAGCTTCGATCCTAGACCAGTCGCCAACCAAGGCTTAGGGCCTGGTCTGCCCTGCCATGACAAATTTTGTCTTTAGCTTGCATTTCCTCGCACCAGGGTAAGGCTTGTACCCTCCCAATTGCGCTCTTCCGCCCGAAGCCGTTGGCACAATGTGGGGTGTCGGGTTTGGTAAGCGCCGCCCAACGTTCGGCGCTAACAGAAACCAGGTAGTACCGTCTACTGTTATACGGTAGCTCAGTCATATCTGACTAAGACCTGACTGTGATATATATATATATATATATATATACACACGCAACACTCTCACACACATGGGCACTCATAATCTCACAACTCACACCCAGTCACACATACACACTAAAGGCAGATATTAACCGCATAATTCCTCGCTGTCCTTCTTCTATTTCTCACCATTAAGCGCTACTTCAGCCGACTAATTAGCACTTCCCTTTCTCCATCAACTATGGATGCTTAGGTTACTAGATCCATAGACGTTTCATGGGTAGCCATTACAGGAAGTTAATGAGACAGACATAGAGACAGAACAGGTAACAGGATGAGAAAGAGATAGTGCGAGTTAGAGAGTTAGAGAGAGACAGAGAGAGATGTAGTGACAGTAAAGGGAAGAAAGAGAGATAAATATATCACGATTAGAGAGCGGTATAATAAGACATAAGGAGAGAGAGAGAGAGAGAGAGAGAGAGAGAGAGAGAGAGAGAGAGAGAGAGAGAGAGAGAGAGAGAGAGAGCATCAGGAAGCGACAGAAAAGGGCCAGAAGAGTGAGAGACAGAAAATGTAACAGCCGCAGAGAGAAAAAGAGAGAGGGGGAGAAAGAGAGAGAGAGAAAGTATCAACCAGAGGAGAGAGAGTTCGAAAGAGAGGGACATAAGGCAGCAGAGAACAACAGAGCATGTAATAGACAGAGAGAGAGAGAGAGAGAGAGAGAGAGAGAGAGAGAGAGAGAGAGAGAGAGAGAATGACAGAGGGTGAGGGTACCACAGAGAGAGAGAGAGTAACAGAGAGAGAGACACAGATACACAAGGCATCGGAGACACACACACACACACACACACTCACACAGACAGAGAGAGAGAAAATGAGAGAGAGAGAGAGAGAGAGAGAGAGAGAGAGAATGACAGAGGGTGAGGGTACCGCAGAGAGAGAGAGAGAGTAACAGAGAGAGAGACACAGATACACAAGGCATCAGCGACACACACACACATACTCACACAGACAGAGAGAGAGAAAATGAGAGAGAGAGAGAGAGAGAGAGAGAGAGAGAGAGAGAGAGAGAGAGAGAGAGAGAGAGAGTGATAGAAGCCTTTACAGAAAGTGACACTCTGCTAGAGTATCTGAAAACGTTGCCGAGACTTAGAGACAAACTGTAGAAAGACAGAGAAAACATGAGGTTTATCATTGTCCAAAGATGAAATAAACATTCCACCATGTACACTGCTTGGCGATTGCAAGGACAAGCAACTTAAATGTTCGGGCTGGAAAATCCTACCGGCAGATACGGGTAATTGTTCAAATTTCACTGTGGTAGTTTATATAGTCAAGATATGTGACATATGAATCTATTAGCGATGGCTTCCTATACCAAACCTGGAGGAGTGTTATATTACTGGTGTATTGAATGTATCGGATATGTCTCGATGATATAAGGATAGGTGACGTGTTGCACGATTTACGCCTGGCATATTTAGCTGCATCTCATCAGGTGTATTCTGCAGAGTTATATATCAAGTGAAGTGAATATATTAATAACTCGCTAGCTGAACTAATTAACACACATAATCACAGGTATTGTTAGAATGTGCTGATATCAAGTCTTAACTCAGTATCAAGTGCCCTGCCAACTGGCGTGAGCGTTCGTGTCTCTCCACAGATCTGTCTTTGGTGTTCTGGGTCAACTTTCTCTACTTCCCTGCCACCATATCAGTATATCCAGCATCATTTCTTTTTGTCTGGCTCTGTCTCTTTTCCCCTTGATCTGTACAGTTGCTGCGATGTTCTCTAATGCCTTTCTTCTCATCACATGACCACATACTGCTGTGTGCCCCTTTCTTATCGTTGTTATAATTATAAAGTGTTCTAGTTTCATTAACCCCTCTCTGGTAATGGTTAGTTATGCCGGCAGTCCAAGAAATTCGCAGCATTAGTCTCAGGAACCACATATGTATTGCTTCCAAGTTCTTCGTAATGTGTTCATTTGCATTCTAAGATTCACTGACATACATAGCAGGAGGTTTTATATAGCATTTCATCACTCTTTGTCTTAAATTTAATGTTAGGGAAATTAATGCATAAGATACTTTTTTATGTTATAAGATTGTCAAGGGAGCCATGTTGTGCACAATCTAGATAGAATGTATGTTTCATCCATGGCAGCGATAAACCTCATGCCTTACAGACGAATGGCACTGATGTCCTTTCATGAGGCAGACATAGATGGAGAAAACAACTCCATTCGCTTATGCCACAAATCTATTTAACATTTAGAATACACATGTACAATGAAGCTGGATCCTTAACATGTGATGTATGCTGTCTTCACTGTACTTTTCTCGTTCTCTCTTTATCACAATGCCTTTGTCGGTATTTCTTTATATGTGAAGCTTTATCCTGCTCTCTGTCAATAAAATAATCTTGATATTTGCAAATGCTGTGATGGTGTACTGACAGGGCAGAGACAGGGCAAGTTTGGCTTCATACTTACAGATGGAATAACCATGGTGGCGGAGTGGTGCAGGGAGGCAGGGGCCGTTATAAACACAGATAAACATCGGTTGTGTGGTGCTCCTGGACAATCGGATTGTGAAGGCAGATGATCCATGTATTATTTTGAATAGATGTCCTCTTAATAGAGAGATTAAATTGATGTACTTGGGTATCATCTTTGTACAAGTTTATGTCTTTTAAGGATAATGTGGAAGATTTGGAGGCGGAGGCTAGTAGGGGACTTAATGCATTGCGGGTGATGGCAACAACTGGTGTAGTGCAGAGGATGTTTTACATGCTCTTTCAGCAGTTACTAATTTCTGTCATTGAGTATGGTTTGGGGCTGCTGACAATATCAAAGAGCCAGCTTAAAAGGTTGAAGAGCATACATAATGCGGCCATGCTGGTAAACCTGAAGTCACAAATGACACACCACTTATATGCATGAGGCATATCCTGGCGCTACCATCAATGTTGAATATGCATAGAGTTCTTTAATCCAAATAGTATATGAGAGTTGCTTCACATAGGGATCACCCCCTGCATGAAGCCATGGATATGGTCAAGGGTCATAGACTAAAACGAGGTAGGCTCTCGGATGGCATAGGCAGAAATAGCTATACGTCAGGTGTGCGATCTAGAGACCATCAGTCGGGAAAAAAGAGTGGGTTGAAGTACTGGAAGACATGACTGGCTGGCACAATTTAATAGTAACCATGGATCGTGAGTGCAGAGAATGGGCAGCGAGCCGTACTAAGTTTGGGGTGCAACAACCTATCTAGAGTAAGACACGTGAAGGCGACACGGTGATCTATACTGATGGGTCACGGCATTACATTGGTTAGAGGAGACAACTGCATCACACATTGTATTCATTATGGATTCAATGAGTATGCTTAGTAAAGCGGATAAAGGAATATTTCGTGTGGAATGGTGTAAAAATGTTTAATGCCACCGCCAATCAACTACCTTCCAAATAAAGAGGAAAAATTGTTTCAAACTCCACTATGTTAAAGCCGGGCACTCCTGCGGTCTTAATTGTAACATATTTTCACCATCTCGACGTTTGGTGACAGTGGCTTAAAAGAGAATTCGCCCACACTGAGAATTAATCCCTGCACATAACAGGGGCGGCAACTATAAAATCACGCCCTCTCTTCTCCATACTCCCCGGAACATCAACACCTACCCCCACCAGAATGACGTCACGTTTCGGGCTAAAAGTGATCATTTCCATTGGTTCGGCCAGTGTAATTCATATCTACATAAAATATGTTGATGGAATGAACTCATGCGATGTTAGCAGACAATTGGACTATTTGTCTGCAGATTGCCAAAATGAATCTTCAAGGAAGGTCAATTTGTTCAGTCCAGGATCCATCATTTTTCCTAATGTGGTTAACATATTTTCTTACTTCGGTCGACATATTTTTTGATAAGGCCCTTTTATCTATTACATTGGCTAACATACTTTCTTACTTTAGCCGACATATTTTCTTACTTTATTTTTATAAATTTGGTCCTGATATCTCTTAACTTGGTCAACATTTTTCCTAATTTGGGTCACACACTTTATCATTTAGGTCGACATCTTTATACACATCAAATCAAATCAAAATCAAATCAATTTTATTAGGGTCACAAATTGGGCAAGCAGGCCCGTCTTACATTCCGCCCTTCCAATCACTCGTCTTTCATTCATCAAGAGCATTATACATTTACATAGGAAGAAAAATAAACATTGTGAAATGAAAGTTGTAAACATAAACAAGGCTAATTACCATGTTATGAGGCCCATCTCCCACCTACCCATACATCACCCCACCCACACACACTCCCCCACCTACCCACACACGCACACCAAGGGACACATACATACCCCACCAACCGACCCATCCCCCTTCCGCACATCCCCCACCCACACACTCTCCCCTCACCTGTTCCCCCAAACAAAACACACTCGACACCCAAAACATTCGCCCACCAACCCACACATCCCACATACACATCCTAACCCACACATCCTCTCCCCATCCACACCTCAAACCACCCATCCCCCAGCCACCACCCACGCACACAATGCCCCCCAACCCACACATCACACATCCACTCACACATCCCCAAACCATACACACACATCCCCACCAACTGACATCTGCCTACCCCCTCCCCCCCCCACACACACACACACACATCTCCCTAACCACCCATACATCCCCAATCCACTCACACACCCCACCACCCACACATACATCCTCCACCCACCCATACATGCCGTAACCCAATACCCCACTACACAATCCCCCACCCGCACATCACATACATCCCCTACCACGCAATATTCCCAACTCACGCACCGCACACACACATATCCCTCACCAACACATCCCACATCCACATACCACCACACATCCCCACCTACACACCACACACATATCCCCACCCACATACTGCACAATATTCTCACCCACACAGATACCCTTACCCATCCACCCCACATACCCCCACCCACAGACCACAAAAATCCCCCATCAACACACACATACCTCACCCATACAATATCCCTAACCAACACACCACACACCTCTCCCCACCCACACACACATTCCCTACCCGTCCACCAACACACACTCACTCACGCACACATCCTCCACTAAGCACCCACCCACCCCCAACCAAACATCTCTCGATCACAATACCCCTACCCACACATCCTCCACCCACTCACGCATCCCACCCCGACACATACACATCCTTCACCCGATTGCATGAGATATTTATAAATTTTGTTGAAATATTTCTTACTTTGGCCACCATTTTTAGTAGTTTGGTTGACATTATTTTCCTTACTTTTTATAAATTTGTTTGAGATAAGTCATAATTTGGCCAACAATTTCCTAACTTGGGTAAAATATTGTGTTATTTCGGTAGACATATTTATAATTTAGGGGGAGATGTTTTTTACTTTAGCGAACATTCCTTCCCCCCCCCCCCCCCCTTCCATTTTGGCTAACATATTTCTTCCTTTGGTGTACACGTTTTTTAATCTAGCCATCAATTTTCATAATTTGGAACATGTCAGCAACTTGCTTGCGACAGGTCTTTCAGGACTCCCCTACTTTTGCACCACACGAAATAATAACTCGTCTCATTTGCAAAAGGAATGCAATTTATTTAGAGCTGGCGATACACAAGCTCTGCGAGCGGAATACTTCATTGACAATAAACAACATGGTACGTTACATAGATGCAATGAAGAGGTGATAATGATACTATTAATCACTGAATGAAATCTAAAGCCTAACAATCAGTATTGTCTATAAACTTATAGCATTCGTAAGGAACACGTCTACTCTCTAATCGTCTCAGTCCGGGTCTGTCCTCACGCTACTAATTGCGTGTTCAAACACGGACGTTGGATCCTCCGTGCGCTGGCGAGTCTTGCGTGCATGGTGTCCCAGCACGCTGGCCAGTTAACTTGAGTAACCTGGTACTCCACGGTTACTCGTTGAGGCGAGTTTCCCAATGTCTTGGGGAAACCCTCGCTCACCTGCACTTAATGTTTCCTTGGTTGACACAAGTGTGTCCCGTTGTGAAGCTATTTATAGCGCTGGTGTGTCCCCTGTCTGGTGTCCTCTACTAGACTCTGTCTTAGCTCTATTACTTATATTCTTAACTCTCTAAACTCTTATTGGGATTTTGACAGGCTCCTCTCCCCTCTGTGTAGTGTTACAACCCTTTACCTCATGCTTGTAAACACGTTGTATGGTCACACACAAAATTGGTCTTTCCAATTTTGTCAAAGATCCAATAAGTTGTAAATCTCTCTTCTCTGGGGATAGAACAAACTCTCTCCTTTCCTTACTCACACTGTTTCTATTTCTTCACTCGGCTAATTGAGTAGCCCATCGTATCAGTACAGTTGGCTATAGATCTTCTTGGGAATTGTGTTTGATCCGGAACCGTTGTCTTATGACTTATGTCCTGACTTCCGTCTTATGACCCTCTGTCTTCTGACTTCTGTCCGTTGACTTATGTCCTTTTGACCTGTCCTCATATTGCCCAAAATGACAACCCAATACAAGTTGACTCTGTTATGAGTACAACACATGAGCATTAAATGTTCATGTTCCCAATAATATCAACTCCAACTCGTATACATTAAGTTCTACTCTTCACCTTCTGGGTTCCGCTTGTGAAGACATATTTTCAAGTTACTTTAAAGGGTTTTTTAAAAAGTTATTGTGTCCCCTGATTTGAGCTGTTTTTTTGAAAAAAAAGGTGTATGCAACTTTTATGTGTTTTTTTTCCTGTTTGTTTGCGTGTTTTCTAATAAACTACAGTGAAATTAATTTGCTAACATTTTATGCTTTTACTATTCTACATGTGTGTATTCCTTCAAAGGCCGTAAATCGGTTTATTGGGGGCTACAAATTTTTGGGTTATTCTTATTTATGACCAAATTCCCGTTTCAAGATGTTCAAAGTATTTTCCCTATTTAATCTACTAAAGTAAAACAGTAACACACATAAAACTTGACAACACATTGGTTACACGGATTGAACAGACAAGTCATAACAAGACTTTTAAGCGGTGAACAAAAATTGCCGCTCCCTCTCTCTCTCTCTCTCTCTCTCTCTCTCTCTCTCTTTTCCATCTCTCTCCCCTCTCTTCTCTCTCTTTTCTTCTCTCCCCTTCTCTTTTCTTTTTCTCTTTCCCCCCAATGTTTAGTATTGTATACATTCTTTCCTCTCATTTACACATCTTTCATCCAATTTCATACCATTCTTTTGCTAAAACATTCAATCGTCATTAAAATATGGTTCATAGCATCACATAAATGAACATTACATATTTACACTAAATGATTGGCTGAATTATACAAGTCTTCACGCCAAATGACTGTGTGATTTGTTTGCACGTGTCATGCGTATACAAAATATACAAGTTTCTGAGGATGGTTTGTTACCGATCCTGTAATACTAACTAATGTAATTTGGTGTGCTGCTCTAAATTTATCCTAAGGGAAAGAATCTAACTAATTAATTACATTTAAGCAAATTGGGTTAGTTACCTTAAAGTGTTATTGGTAAATGAAATGATGTTAATTCCTAAATGGTTGGGTTAGTTTAGAAATGATATTTTAACTAAATGAATTTATAAATGATTATGATTATGCGGTGATAAAGTAAAGTAATATCTAACAATTGCATTTCTATTATTGGTGTTAACTTAAATGGGTTATTAACTAAATGATGGTGACTTCTAACTATCATATAAGATAAATAAAGTTATATATGTACTTGAACATTTTGCAATTCAATTATTCATAGAAAAATGAAGTTATGCATACTGTTTATAAAACAATATTGTATACATAACACAGTTACATTTCTATATATAATTACACTAACTAATGTCGTCCTTTCAGGTGTGAAGATGGAGCGCTGGTCTTTTGTAGACTATATTCATAACATAGTTCATTTCGCCAAAGTCTTATATGCTCTCCTTCCTGGATAGTGTATAAATGTATAGTTCCCTACCAATTTATGTAGGTTCACAGCTAACACTTCAATGTAAATATGGCTTATATATGTGTTAGCGCTGCAGATATACTACTTATGCGTCTGTTCGTTTCACTCATAATGACACTGTTACTCTTACACAGTTTTACCAGCTTGGCGATGATAACGCACTTACAGTGTAACTTAATCACCACATACGGCACTGATCTAATTAGCAATAACAGTGTCACTGTTTTTGGTGATCTCTGGTCGGTCTCTTCCTGTACCTAAGGTATTTCAATGGTTGACGGTCGACTCAAAGCGTCTGCAAAAGAGTTAATCTCCCCTTTAAATGCTGGATGGTAAATGCATAGTTCTGCAGTATCAAAGCCCATCTGTAGACTCTGTTGTTGTGGGGAATGCCAGACTGCATAACAGACAACGGAGAATTGTCGGTTTCGATCACAAACTGTGCTCCTGCCAAAAACCTATGAAGTTTTCTAACACAATAGATTAAGCTGAGGCCCTCCAATTCTGATGCTAAGTATCTCGATTTAGCTGGCTGATCTTACGGCTTACGTACATTACTGGGTGGAACTTCCCTTCGTAAAACTGTCCTAGTACTTCCAGATATGGAGATAGCACTTGCGTTTGTACGTAAGAAATAGGTAAGATTTTGGTTAGGCAAACGCAGGATAGTGTGGAACGCTGAATAAATATTTCAATTTGATAGAGCACTAATTAATCCTGCATCTTGCACATTTAATTTAGCCGAAGCTTTCAAAATATTCGAAAAAACAACTGGTGATTTCCTCGCCAGATTGGGAATACATTTACTATAATAATTCACAAGACCAAGTAGACTTCGGACCTGTTTCTTGGTCGTTGGCATAGTCAAATGGTCACGATTCTTTCATCTGTTCTGAGTTGGGCCCCTGCAGATGGTATGGCCTAGGAAGTCAATATCTTCCATGCCCAACTCTACTTTAGTGGGCTTGACTGTAAGCCCGAATACTCGCACCTGTCGAAGGACATGTCGTAGTTTCTGTAGGCGTGATGTCCAGTCTTCAGTATGAATACATATGTCATCAATGTATGTAGAAGTATTGGTCACCCCGTGGAGAAGATCCCTAGTTAGACGGACGAAAGTCGCTGGAGCATTACGAAGGCCAAAAGGAAGAAATCGCCACTCATAGAGACCTAAAGGTGTGGAGAAAGCTGTTAAAGGAATGGAATTTTCTTGCATCGGGACCTGCCAATAACCTTTCGTGAGGTCGAGCTTGCTAAAGATGCGAGATGTATACATATCAAGGATCAAATCCTCGCATGCTGGGATTGGTTCAGCATCAATTTTGGTTACTTTGTTCAAACGTCGATAATCGACGCAGAGTCGAATATTTGAGTCCTTTTTGGCGACAAGGACGATAGGGAAAGAATAATCTGACTGAGATTTCTGAATTATTCCACTCGACTCAAGAGATAGTAGTTCTTTGTCGAGATTAGCCCTATAATTTAGAGGGATGGAATAAGGTCGATACTTGATTGGGGTGTTGTCAGTCAGAATAATGGAGTGTTCTATTCTTTCTGTCTTTCCTTGGATGTCGGAGAAAATGTCTCTGTACTTCGTCACTAATTCTATCATCTGTCGTCGTTGCTCGTCTGTAAGTTTGGTTTCTATTTTTATGCTGTCGATAGTCCCAGTCGTGTCTACTGTAGGGACTGGTAATTCTATTTCGTCGTCATCTGTCTCGTTCAGTACTGTTGTTGTACTAGCTGTGTGTGTTGTTACCTGGCTAAGTGTGTTTGCAATGTCATCGTCCTGCGTCGCCCTACCTAGTGTAGTTGTGTTGTGTACGTCTTTCGTCCGATTACTTGTTGTGGGTGCATCTTGTTCGTCTGTCTGTAGTTCTTGTCGTGAGAAGTATGGTTTCAGCATGTTGATATGAAATATCTTTAATTTTCCCTTTATCGATATTTCATAATCGACATCTGATATTTTAAGTTCAACGTTGTATGGCCCTTGCCACGATGTTAGTAACAAATTACGTTTATCCGGTAGTAAAAGCAGAACCTTCTGATTCGGTTCAAGGTGTATAGTTTCAGCACCCTTATTTGCATAGTCGCGGTACATCTGTCCTTTTGTCTCCAAAGATGCCTTGGCTATTACACACGCTGTCATTATTCTATCGCGTGTTTCTTTTACCATCTCATACGGTGTTACTGATGTTGGGTTTTCTGGTAAGCTAGTAATTAGCTGATGGTAAATTGTTAGGGGTCCTCGAGGGTTCGCCCCATACACTAATTCAAAAGGTGAGAAACCCGTAATCGAGTGCGGAATTTCTCCATGGGCAAATAGAACTGCTGGCAATAGCGTGTCCCAATCAGATGGGTTTTCTGCTGTTACTTTAGCCAGCATGTGTTTGAGATCCCCATTAATTTTTTCTGTGATCCCGTTGCTCGTTGGGTGGTACGGGGTACAGAAATGCTGCTCTATTCCTAACAATTTTGTTAAGGCTTGCGTAGCAGCCGAAATAAACTGCGTTCCCCGATCCGATAGAATAGTTCGTGGGAAGCCAAAACGACAAAATAGGTGCAAAAATACATTTGCCACATCTTTGGAGGTGATGTATTTTAGTGGAATAGCTTCGATCCACCTGGTGCATAGATCCACGAGAGTAAGTATGAATCGGTTTCCTTTGCTTGATACCTGATTTAGGGGTCCAACAATATCGACCGCTACACACTCAAATGGTCTAGATGCTAATAATGACCGTTGAACTTCGGCCGTCACATGCTTTCCCTTTCTTACAAGATGTTGACAAATAGTACATGAACGACAGAAAAATTTTATATCAGTACAGAATTTAGGCCAGTAGAAGTGTGACAAAATTCTGTCTCTGGTTTTGTCATAGGTCAAATGTCCAGCAAACGGTGACTCATGTGCGATCTTTAGCACAGTTTGTCGGTATGTTACAGGTACCACCGTTTGCTGAAATTCATGGTTATTATTTGTGTAATAACGCATGAGAATTCCGCTGTGTTTTCTAAAATACCAAGATGCATTTTTAGTCACTTTCGCTCGCTCACCTAACAATTTAAAATAAGGTGCGATAGTTTGATCGGTGGTTTGTGCCTCGATAAATTTTTTGTCGCGTAGTGTTGGTATCGGCACCGCTGGGTGTTAACAGCTGTAACATCTCATTTTGTAAGTCAGTATAGTGTGTTTGCGTATCTGACCTTGTTACAGAATTAGCCATATGTGTATGTTTCCAGGCTATTACGTCGTCGTCAGTACATTGCTTCAATGAAGCTAAACAGCCTAAAATCAGATCCGTGCAGGGATCTTGCAGGATTGCGCAAGTAAATGTGCCGGTAAGGAACGGGGTATTAATATGCGCTTTTGCCAGTGGGTATTTCTCAATGGTTCCAGAGAAAGTACGGCATTTGACAAATTCACCCGTGTAATCTTCTGGTCTGACCAGTTCTTTTCTTAAACCAACTAAAGTGCTGCCGCTATCGAGTAAACAATGGCATGGTTGGTCATTGACCAGTGCATCGTAGAACTTCAGTTTACCTCTGGAGGCACTAGCTGCGTTAGCATCTTCATTGGAGAATGGTATCACGTACCCACATTTCAATTTACCATCCGCATGAAACTGGTGACATGTGTCACATTTCTTAAAATCTAATATGTCAGTAACTACTGCCACACTTTCACATTCACTCGCTGGTAATACATTTACAAGTTCCGCGTCAATTTCACTATCATCGTCTGATGACGTATCGATGAGCGCAGCATTATTTGCCTTCATTCGTTGCCTACCAAGACATATATTACTATAGTGGCCATAGCTGGAACAAAAGTAACATTTAACAGCACGTTTAAATGAAGTTCGTCTACTTTCTTGCTTCTTTAACACTGTTTCTAAGTGTGACGGATATGCCGGGTTCTTGTCGCACATAGAGTAGCTAGGATGAAACAAATTACAATATCCACATTGAGGTGGCTTCTGGTACATTTTGTCTTTCTTATGATACTCTTTCTGATTATAAGATCTACTCGGTACGTTCTTAACAAAAGCAGTGATCTCTGTATCATGTGTAGTGGACTTAAATATGTCACGATTAGACGAAAAATATGCCGACCCTCGTTTTTCTAGTTGCTCAATGGATTCAATATCTGATTGTTGGAGAAACTTCGCAAAAGGGGTAGGGACGGTGGATATCACCTTATCCATTACCATAAGATCTTGGAGTTTATCAAATTTTGTGCCCACTTTCGCCGCCCTAGTCCATTTATTAAATGTGCTTTGCACGTTAGAGATGTAATCTAGGAAGGTTTCAGTTGCCTTTGGCTTTATTTGGGAAAACTTAATTTGGTACCCAGTGGCATCTAGAAGAAAGTGTTGCATGATCCTATCGTGAATGTACTGATAATTGTTCCTTAGTTCTGTAGGTATTGATTCTATTACCTTTAATGGCTCCCCACTGAGATTTCTCATGTAGATCATTGCCCAGTCCTCCAATGGTATTTTCTGAGTCTTAAGTTGAAATTCTATATTCTCAGTCCATGCTGAGATTGAATCCCCTACGCTATATGGTTTGATCAGGCCTTTATATTTATTAAACTTATTCTGTTCCTCCTGGCTTTTTTGTTTACTAGAGGGTATCTGTATGTTTGAATCTACCTCCATTTCCTTCATCTTTAATTTAGTTTCTGAATCTACCTGTATCTGCTTCTGTTTGGTGGCTTCCTCGACTTCTCTCATCTCTTTTTGATGTTGTCTTTTTAATGCTATTTCGTCTCTCTCTCTCTCTCGAGCTAATTCTTCTTTGTATTTTTGATCTACCCATTTTTCTAATTTGTCTCCAGTGTGGCCCATTTCTTTGCCAGCCTGTATACAATCATTTAATGATGCCATTTTGTGGCTTTATGTTAGCTCACAATGATATCACAGTAGTTTTACACAATGGTTTGTAGTTATGTGTTAGTTATTTACATTCTTACTGAAAAAACAGATGCATGATTAACATCGTGAATATCAAAATATTTCGAAAATATACTCATCTAATTCTTCGGAAAATACGGCCCTTGGGATGTTTCACCGCTGTCTTCCGGACACACAAAAATGATCGACTTGAGAACAGAACGGATGCTTCTGTTTAGTAGAGCATCAATACTTTAGAAACATGCATATGCTGTAAATACATGTTTATATTTCATGCGGCTGATGAATGAAAAATGTGATTTAGATAATGATAAATGATGTTAATGAATGGATGTTATGATAATCTGAATGATCGTCATGATTCGTAAGATGATTCGTCATATGACAGTCGCTGTCGTCTTGTCTTCACTTTCTATCTTGCTTGGTATAACTACGTTCCAAGGCTTCCGTTCAGTAGCTAATATATTATCTTTGTACAAAAAGAACTTATTTTGCACAAATATTGGAATGAATGTGATGAATGGTGACATTAATGGCTGTATCACACAAAATGAAATGTACACGATGGTTTGCTTGATAATTTAAATTCATATTTGTATACATTTTCATTACTTTCGGTAGAATAACACACTTTCCTAAATTTTCGTAGACTAACACAATTTGTAACTTAAACTTCCTTCATTGTGGTTCAAGCTCCACAAATGGTATGATATTAATTATCACGTAGTAATGGTGTTAATCACTCACGTTATTCACAAAACAAAATTATTTCTGCCATTGTATGCAAAATATTTTACGTTAATTTTAGATATTTTAACACATAAATAATGTCGAATGGTGCCTGTTGACGTTAGTTCAGGGACTTCTGACACCAATTGCCTGTTGACGTTGGTTCAGGGACTTCTGACACCAATTGCCTGTTGACGTTGGTTCAGGGACTTCTGACACCAATTGGGGTCCTGCCTGTCAGCAACTTGCTTGCGACAGGTCTTTCAGGACTCCCCTACTTTTGCACCACACGAAATAATAACTCGTGTCATTTGCAAAAGGAATGCAATTTATTTAGAGCTGGCGATACACAAGCTCTGCGAGCGAAATACTTCATTGACAATAAACAACATGGTACGTTACATAGATGCAATGAAGAGGTGATAATGATACTATTAATCACTGAATGAAATCTAAAGCCAACAATCACTATTGTCTATAAACTTATAGCATTCGTAAGGAACACGTCTACTCTCTAATCGTCTCAGTCCGGGTCTGTCCTCACGCTACTAATTGCGTGTTCAAACACGGACGTTGGATCCTCCGTGCGCTGGCGAGTCTTGCGTGCATGGTGTCCCAGCACGCTGGCCAGTTAACTTGAGTAACCTGGTACTCCACGGTTACTCGTTAAGGCGAGTTTCCCAATGTCTTGGGGAAACCCTCGCTCACCCGCACTTAATGCTCCCTTGGTTGACACAAGTGTGTCCCGTTGTGAAGCTATTTATAGCGCTGGTGTCTCTCCTGTCTGGTGTCCTCTACTAGACTCTGTCTTAGCTCTATTACTTATATTCTTAACTCTCTAAACTCTTATTGGGATTTGACAGCACACATATTTCTTAGTGTGTCCATTATTTTACACATTTTATTCCTAAGTTCGTCATATTTCTTGATTTGACTAAGACGTGTTCTTACTTTTTTTATTATAAGTCTGGTTGAGGTTTGGTTGAGGTATTTCATATTCTGGCCACCATTTCATTAGTTTGCCTAATATTGTATTCTTCTTTGCTCGATATACGTATAAATTTGGTTAAGATATTTTCAATAATGACCAACATTTTATTCGTTTGGGCAGAAATTTTCCTTACTTGGTTGATTTATGCATATGTTTGGTTGCTATATTACTTATTTTGGGCAACCTTTTTATCAAATTGGCTAAACTTTTTTCTACAATGTATTAGTTTGATTGAAGTATTTCTTATTTCGGCCAACAGTTTTATTGATTTCGCTAACACATGTTCCCAATTTGGCTAATATAATTCTGTATTTGGCCATGATTATTACAATTCGGCTAATAAATTATTTTTATTTAAATGTTGAAGTGTTACATAGAATCTCCACATTTGTCTGGGTGTGAAACTTAGCAAATAGCAGACACGTTGAAATTCGTATTGTGGCATTGGAAATTGGTTTCTGGTGAAAGATGCATGAAAGTTTAAATGGCTGATTTGAGGCGCGATAACTTCGTTGGTCAGCGCAGCGCTTCACACTTCCGATGCCCTGTTGGCGAGGTAGCGGAATC
>JACEFZ010012534.1:0-25000 GCA_014155875.1 Cepaea nemoralis
TTTTCTGCTTGTTGCTGGGCTCTGCTATGCTCTTCTGTCCTGCATTGGTTGTATACAAGTGATCTTTTCTAGTTCATTAATAGGCGTTGTCTTCAGGCTTCCAGTTATGATTCGCATTCCTTGGTGTTAGGACTCTACTTATTTTGTTAAAGTTTGACTTAGCCTGCTGTTGACCAAGCTGCAATGCCATATTCCAGTACTGGCCTCACCCGTCCAGTATATAAATTCTTGAGAACTTTCTCATCTGCTCCCCACTTGTAACAGCAAGCTTTTTCATGATTGCCATTCTCTGTCCTTGCTCTTGTTCGATTTTTCTCAACCTGTGTCTTCCATGTCAGGCGACGATCAAGGTGACTCCTAGATAGTTTGGATTTTCTTCATGGCGCAATAGTTTTCTATTCAATACCAGCTTAGGTTGCTGAGTTTTATTTGAGAGGGAGAACACTGTGCATGTTGTTTTCTCCTCACTGATCTTCACTAGCCATGATTTTGACCAGCCCTCTAGCGCTAATAAGGCTTTCTATATTCTGCTGTTAGCTGTACTAATATATTCTTCAGATGTCCATATGGCTAGGTCATCTGCAAAGGAGGATGTGTGTACTCTAGCTGGAAAATTTTCTGTGCTGTCATTTATATATGCTAGGAATAATGTTGGTGAAAGAACTCCTCCTTGGGGAACACCTTGCTCCAACAGCATCATTTTGCTTGTTTGTCCCTTGTACTTTTGTCCTGTCAGTTCTGTTCTCAAGGTAGTGGCTGATCCATTTATTACATTTTTTCCACAACATGCATTTTTTGCAGTTTTACTTTCAGTCCTTCCTTCCATACTTTATCAAATGCTTTTTCTAAATCTATCCAGACTACTAGTGTGTGCTTTTTCTCTTGGAAGGCATCCTCTATTTCCTGAGCTATATAGGTATTTGATCTTCAGTGGATCTGTACGTTCTGATCCTGCTTGGTGTGGTGTTAAGAGATTGTTTTCTTCCAGATGCCATGTTAGCCTGCCATTGATAATGCGTTCCATTAATTTTCCTACACAGCTAAGTAGACTGATAGGTCGATAGCCTTTTGGTTCTTCCAGGAACCTTTCTTTCTTTGGGACTGGTATTAGTATAGCTTCCTTTCATGCCTGTGGGACTATTCCTCTCTTTCAGCTGTTATTTAGGACTGCTAGTAGTTTCTTCTTTGCCTTGGTGCCTAGTCCTATTAGCATTTCATTTGTGATTCCATCATTTCCTGGTGATTTCTTCTTTTTTAGGGTATTCATTGTCTGTTCCATTTCTTCCATTGTTAGATTTGCCATCATATATTCTGCTGCTATCTCTGTATTTCTATGATGTATCTGTTTGTCTTTGATTGCTTTCTTCTGTTCGGTTGTAATATCAATGTGGTTTGCATTTGCATAGTGTTCCATTAGTGCATTTGCAGCCTTTTTTTCCTGTAAGCAAGGCATTTCCTTGTTTAATTGTTATTTGTTTGTTTCCTGGTCCTTCATTGTTCATGGCTTTCACTAGTTTCCATAGTTTGTTTCCATCCCTGTCAAAATTCAGGTTTTCTGTTTTTTCCCTCCAACAATCTCTTGTTGTTTGATTTACTGTTCTTTTATATTTTGCTGAGATGGCTTTGAGAGAGATGTTCGCTTCAATTGTTTGTTCTCTCTCTGCTGTCTTCCTGGCATCTTCAACTTTGTCTTCCAAACTTTGTAGTTCTTCAGTCCAGTATGGTTTGTAATTTTTCCTCGCTCCTCTTGGAATGGTCTCAATGGCTGCCTGTATTATCGCTCTGTTTAGACTTTCCACCATTCGCTTTATGTTGCCATATCGTGTATTTATGGTTTCACAATATTTGTCTGTTAGTATGGCAAATCTGTCCCAATCTGCTCGTTTGTAATTCCAGCGGGGCAAGGGCTTTTGCTCCTGTGGAACATACTCCATATTCATTACAAGCTTGATTGGTCTGTGGTCACTACCTGCTAATTGGTCCAGCACATGGCGATCGATTTTGTGGAGGATGTCTCCTGTGCAGAAAGCTAAGTCTGGAGTAGAAGTGGTAAGCCATCTTCTGGAGTAGAAGCTCGGTGTGTCATCCGCTTTGTTGAGTAGCTGGAGATTTGAGTCTATTTCCCAGTCCTCCAATTCATCTCCTCTTTTGTCAGTATCTGGGTATCCCCATCTTTCTGAACGGCTATTAAAGTCTCCGACAATAATGCAGTTTGTGTCAGTTATTTTCATGTTTGAGAGTGTAAGGTCCTTATCTGCTGGGCTATACAGATTATAGATTCTTATTTTCACGTCCTTTATCATTATATCAACACCTATAATTTCCGTTTGGCTGTCAGAGATCACAGATACTTCGCTGCAAGGTATTGTATTTCGTGTAAGTATTAGAACTTCTCCTTTGTGTCCTTCGCGGTCGAAACGTGTGGCCCGATATCCTCTGACTGAGAATTTGTGATTGGCGTTGAGGTGTGTCTCTTGAATGCATGCCACATCTATTCTATCTTTATGAAGACGCTGTGTTAGGGAGTCTTTCTTCTTGTAAACTCCTTCGGCATTCCACTGTAGTATGTTGAGTGTTCGGGGTATTTGGTCAATAGCTCTTAACCTACTCCTCTGTGCCTTGACTCCACAGCACAGGGGAAGGTGACCACCAGTAGTCATGGGTGGACCCCCTCGAGGCAGGGGGCCCGGCACTATCGCCGCCTGATGGGACTTCACGGGATTAGCACCATAACGATTAATGATAAGGGTTTGATATGACTAGTTGTCCAGGGCATCCCTAATGGGATGGATAATCATTCCCGAACAGCCCTTCAGAGACACAATATAATATGGCTCAAGAACCCCCACTGTGAGAACTTTAGACCTAAAGTTTAAGTTCCTACACAGAATTAGAAAAAAAAAAGGTTCCTCCATAAGGCTTATAGAGATCTTGGTAATTCGCCACAGCAACAGAGGAATTTGTTCCCTCCTTAATGATGTTGACTGTGTGCTTTCAGCCAACATCATATAGATCTCATATTATATGCATTAAAAGTGACACATGTCAATTGGACTCAACATTATTTGACCAAAACATCAACCAGGAACTCTACTAAACAACAGCTGAACAAGACATTCACAATGAAATGTGCTCAACAACAGCTGAACGAGACATTCACCATGAAATGTGCTCAACAACAGCTGAACAAGACACGCACAATGAAATGTACTCAACAACAGCTGAACAAGACATTCACAACGAAATGTACTCAACAACAGCTGAACAAGACATTCACTATGAAATGTACTCAACAACAGCTGAACAAGACATTCACAATGAAATGTACTCAACAACAGCTGAACAAGACATTCACTATGAAATGTGCTCAACAACAGCTGAACAAGACACGCACAATGAAATGTACTCAACAACAGCTGAACAAGACATTCACAATGAAATGTACTCAACAACAGCTGAACAAGACATTCACTATGAAATGTACTCAACAACAGCTGAACGAGACATTCACAATGAAATGTACTCAACAACAGCTGAACGAGACATTCACCATGAAATGAACAACAGCTGAACAAGACATTCACAATGAAATGTACTCAACAACAGCTGAAGAAGACATTCACCACGAAATGGACTCAACAACAGCTGAACAAGACATTCACCACGAAATGGACTGCAACAACTATTTTTAACTCCACCTTTGCATTAGTAGACTGGAGGGGTGTGGAGAAGATCCAGGTTCCACCTATTGTCATCAGATACACTTCAAGATGGTTCATGCATAGATTACACAATCAGTGAAAAAAACCAGATACTTCCCCCCAACCAACCAGCTTCCTCCCCCCCCCCCCCCCCCCACCCAATCATCAATACATTAACCACATCACTAAAACTCTCTTCACCACCATTCTTAAATTAAATCATAGATATTCTCCTTCAGTTTGCACTGGTAAAAGAGTTTACTTCCTCAAGACAAAGCCCAAATTCGAAAATGCTGCCCTGGTTCACTACAATTTCGTATCCACCAATAAGTGGTGTTAAATAAAGGTTCCAGGTAACAGCTTTCTTCTTAATACACCCTCATCAAGTTAACTCCCACTTGTGGTACAGTTCTTGAAGGAATAAAACTATTATCCCGCAGAAGTCGGATGTGTCGGCCTAACGGCGCAAGAACGCAGCTCTGCTGTAAACAGGCACAACGCAGTCACATCCGAAAAAAAAAATCCGGATGAACGCTGCAGAAGAAGAAGAAACTATTATGAATCCATAGTGGTGACGAGACTGCCCGTGAAGCTGACGCCTGGGGGCATTCAATAAAGTTGAGTATCCACTCCTCCTGATAATAGGAAGGTAAATTCTCGGTACGTGTTGAGCACGACGTTCTGAAGACCAACCAGAGGTTTATGGACTTAAGTCAAGCATTCCCAATCCGGGTTTCAGGAATAATATGGGAGTTTCCAGAAAGCAATGGCAAACTACTAAACGTAAAATTGACTTCAAAATCAACCAATGGTTGACCACCAGGTGCCACAACGGACATCCATTGTATTTGTTGAGTCCGCCATAGAGCCATATGATCTAGACAAGTTGTCACAAATAGGGATTGAGTAACTAAACTTTCAGCCTAGCAATGACATGCTCTTCTTTGCTTGTAGAAGCTGGAGCATGGGAAGGAGTGGTCGGAGGGTTGACACTTTCTCCAAGACTCTTCTGTTTGTGTTTGTTATGTTCGCACGCTTTGAACTCAAGCGTAGTTCATACACCTGCTACTACTTCTAGAGAACTTGTCTCATTTTTATGTGCGGATTAACTTTCCATATTACCAGTGTCCCTCACCATCAGGCGAACCCATGCCTACTTGTGAGGTACTTGTAATTTACGTCCCTAAATCAAGGACGAGAAGTCAACATTTTAGTCCAACTAACCGATGTAGGTGTTGAACCGGATACCTCGGCATCAGCACACTGGAGGTTTGTGAACGAGTGTTCATATTCATTCGGCCATGCTGACCTACAAAGCTTAACGATTCGGCGTGCCTGGCTGAGACAATGCCAGACAAAGAAATCCAGGACAAAACCATTTCTCGCCACGCTCCGATAAACCTTAAATTATTCACCTTGTTTATAAGAGCCATTGGTGGAGGTTTTTGTCCAGAATGCATCCGTTATAGGCGTTTCGGAAAACAAGCCGATCCTAGTTATATTTTTATACGGAAGGATTTATTTCGTTTGGGAAGGATCAATATATATCTACGGATATCACCATAAATGCTTCAGTCTCCTCCCATAGACTACACAAGAGCAATTTAAGATGAGTGCACACATTCCGTAGTGTGGGGGGGGGGGGGGGGAGGGGAGGGAATTTTAAATAAGGATATTAAACAGTAATTTTAGTAGTAGTAGTAGTAGTAGTAGTAGTAGTAGTAGTAGTAGTAGTAGTAGTAGTAGTAGTAGTAGTAGTAGGTTGTTGTTGTTGTAGCAGCAGTAGACAGACAGGCATGGATAGATAGATAGATAGATAGATAGATAGATAGATAGATAGATAGATAGATAGATAGATAGATAGATAGATAGATAGATAGATAGATAGATAGATAGATAGATAGATAAGATAGATGGATGGATGGATGGATGGATGGATGGATGGATGGATAGACGAACCATGAACACAGAATAACTCAGACGAACAGATACAACTGAACAATGAAGGCAAGAAACACCAAGTTTCGCTTGGGTTAAAGTACCCTAATGGATTTAATCCTCGAACCAAACAACGACTATTTGGCATCTGCGCAACTCTCTAGGGCACGGGTTCAGGTCCCCAGAAGCTATTGTTGTCAATAATGGCTGGAAACCCAGAGAAAGAAAGTGACTAGTGCTGTGAATGAATCACGGCTATTTTTAGCCGGCGTCATAAAGAAAGGCGGGACGATGCACGTGCGGATAGTCCGTGCTGACTCAGTGTAACCAATGGCGTGGTTGTTTGACACAGCTGTAATAGCCATTCTGTATGGTGTGTTGTTGTTGGGGTCGTATTCCGGCCGTTGTTGTAGCGGTAGTGGTGGTGATGATGTGGTAGAGACTGAGTGTGTGTGTGTGTGTGTGTGTGTGTGTGTGTGTGTGTGTGTGTGTGAAAGAGAGAGAAAGGGAAAAAAGAGGGGGGGGGGGGCATAATCAATGCGAAGGCTAAAATCTTTCTGTGTGAGAACTTTGAGATTTGACCGTGTCCGCGATAGCTGAATTATTATTAATAGAATTAGCTTTCGATGCAGTGTAGTAGTGGTGCTATTATAAAACGAACTAGAGCAACCATAACAACAAAAACTACTACTACTACTACTACTACTACTACTACTACTACTACTACTACTACTACTACTACTACTACTACTACTACTACTACACTACTACTACTACTACTACTACTACTACTACTACTACTACTACTATACTACTACTACTACTACTACTACTACTACACTACTACTACTACTACTACTACTACTACTACTACTACACTACTACTACTACTACTACTAATACTACTACTACTACTACTACTACTACTACTACTACTACTACTACTCTACTCCTACTACTACTACTACTACTACTACTACTATACTACTACTACTACTACTACTACTACTACTACTACTACTACTACTACTACTACTACTACTAATACTACTATACTACTACTACTACTACTACTACTACTACTACTACTACTACTACTACTACTACTACTACTACTACTACTACTACTACTACTACTACTACTACTACTACTACTACTACTACTACTACTACTACTACTACTACTACTACTACTACTACTACTACTACTAATACTACTATACTACTACTACTACTACTACTACTACTACTACTACTCTACTCTACTACTACTACTACTACTACTACTACTACTACTACTACTACTACTACTACTACTACTACTACTACTACTACTACTACTACTACTACTACTACTACTACTACTACTACTACTACTACTACTACTACTACTACTACTACTACTATACTACATACTACTACTACTACTACTACTACTACTACTACTACTCCTACTCCTACTACTACTACTACTACTACTACTCCTACTACTACTACTACTACTACTACTGCTAATGTTTCTGCTGTTGCTGCTACTACTCATACTGATGTGGCTACTACTACTACTACTACTACTACTACTACTACTACTACTACTACTACTACTACTACTACTACTACAACTAATAATAATAATAATATTACTATGGGTTTTTAACGTACTCTGATCCTAGCGTTTTCATCTTCTTTTCTCCTCTCCCTCCTCTTCTTTCTAAGTGGTGGTTGTAGTAATAATAGCACTAGTAGTAGTAGTAGTAGTAGTAGTAGTAGTAGTAGTAGTAGTAGTAGTAGTAGTAGTAGTAGTAGTAGTAGTAGTAGCAGCAGCAATAGTAGAAAATAAACCCGTCACCCCTCACAACCCACCCTCCTCTCAGACCAACCCTTTAAATAAGCTCGTGTGAGTCCGTGCTCACATATCTAACTGCTCACACGCTTCCCCTACAAAAGATAAGGTCCTTATCAAGTGGCCTCTACACACACACAATCATGTCTCCCTGCAGAGCATTCTGTCTGCTGGTTTGATTGTACATTCTGATAGGTCGTTTCCTGTCCAGCCGTAGATGTTATCTCTCTACTTATGGTGCGCGTGACCTTTTACCCTTTCCCCTCTGAACTCTGCTGACTATCGCGTCGTCAGGCGAGGCGGGTTTGTACATTTCAGAAATATTTATCTTCTTGTCAGTTGCTACTTGTGCTTCTTAAATTTCTGGAACTCCCTGGCTGGTAATCCCAGGAGAGACTTCTTGGGGAGGGAGAGGGAGGGTGATTGAAGAGGGACTTTGGGTGATGGCTGCAAAGAGATAAAAGAATGAGTGGATATAAGTATAAGATGGATAGTTGGAAAATAAAAACATGAATTTAGCACCATGTGACCAATACTTTGTAGGGCATGTAAAAGCTGTTACTTTACTTACCTACATATAAAGAGACACAGATCCTAGTTTTTTTTTTCTTTTGAACTCAGACGTTGTCTATACACACGCCACTACAGGGTGTATTTTTAATGACTGTGCAGTTTTTGAAATAATGCTGTTCCAAGTCTTGTATTTACCTATTATGTTGCATTATGTTGAATGAACTCCACATTAGGTAAATACAAAATTGGAACTGCAAAATTTTCAAAACCTGCAGTCATTAAAAATACATCCTATACTTCTGGCGCATTAGACTGATTTTTGCGTGTGGGTTAGCTCTCCCTATTTCTTATCTCCATCGCCATTTGGCGAACCTATTTCGACTTCTGAAGTACTTGTAATTTACGTCACCAAGTCAAGGACGAGAAATCAACATTTTAGCCCAACTCACCTGTGTAGGACTTGAACCGAGAGGTTAACAGCTTTCTCCGTTAACCCCGAATACTCTCGTGGTTGACGTGAGAGCACGAGAATTAGAAAATGTTCGAGTCGCGCCAGTGACTTAAGAGAGTATGGAGCCGGTTGCTCAGAAAGTCGTGGCGTGCTGATGAGCGTAATCTAGCCTAGGAATCAACATACAGCTGAAAGATGCTGATGTATGCTGGTGTTGACCGCAATATCGTGAAAAGGATGGAAACGCGGGGGGGGGGGGGGGGGGGGAAATATATATATATATATATATATATATATATATATATATATATATATATATATATATATATATATATATATATAAAATCATCATCATCATCATCATCATCACCAAGTGCCGTGCCGGCTGGCGTAGGCGTTCATTGCTCTCCACAGATCTCGGTCTTTGGTGTTCTGGATCAACTCTGCTGATGATATTCCTCCATGCCACCGTCTCAATTCGTCCAGCATCATTTCTCTTGATCTGCCTCTGCCTCTCTTCCCCTCGATCTTTCCAGTTGTCACGATGTTCTCCAATGCCTCTCTTCTCATCACATGACCGAAGAAAGATGTTTGTCTCTGTTTTATTGTTGTATATAATGTTCTTGTTTATCTAGTTTAATTAGCCTCTTTCAGGCAATCACTGTTACTTATATATATATATATATATATATATATATATATATATATATATATATATATATATATATATATATTGCACACACACACACACACACACATCTCCATAGCACAAGGCCTTGTCTGAAATATAGAGACCATGTGTTGCCCATGCAGCGTGATCCCTCTCTTACCCGGCTTAGTTTATATTTGTGTATGTGTGTGTGTGTGTGGGGGGGGGGGGGGGGTTCCCGAGACGAATGTTGCAAATTCCTTGGACTGCCAGAGTAACTAACAACAATTGCCTGAAAGAGGCTAATGAAACTAGATAAACAAGAACTTTATATACAACAATAAGAAAGTGACAATCAGCTTTCTTTGGTCATGTGATGAGAAGAGAGGCATTGGAGAACATCGCAACAACTGGAAAGATCGAGGGGAAGATAGACAGGGGCAGACCAAGAGAAATGTGCTGGGTGGATTGAGACGGTGGTATGGAGAAGCACCATCAGCAGAGTTGAACCAGAAAACCAAGGATCGAGATCGATGGAGAATCATGAACGCCTGTGCCAATCGGCTGGGCACTTGATGAAAATGTCGCACAAAGCGCGAACTCAGTATCTCCAGCGACGACCCCAGGGTTCTCCCCAGAGTGCACTAGTAAACCGAATGACGTAGCCTGGAATCGATTCCACAAACTTGGGAGCAAGAGGCAGGCAGTCTACCACTTCACCACGGAGGTTTCCTGTCAGTCTACAAATGTGGATAAGCAACATGTTCCCAAAATACTTATGGAGTGTAACCCGGCCCATTACTTGCATACCTTATTACAACTCAACACAGCACGAACGCACCAGCTGGGATTTGTCTAAAGTGGTAATGTCCCCTTCACGGGTCATTCCATTGCTCCAACATAATCCCCAAATGGTTTGACCTTATTTATGTGTGTATGTCAACAATGAGGGAGCTGAAAATGCCGGACATTCTGAATAACTGGCTCCATAATGAACAACAAAGAGCACTATTGAAAAGAATTTAGACATAAACTAACCAGATTAACGCAGAGGTTAAAGAGTTTTAACCGATTCAGTGCCCAACAAAAAAATAGGTTTCAACAAGACATGGTACACAATCAAATGAACAAGTATTATTTTGGGAATTTCCGTTCACTGAGTATTAAAATGGCGGAAGATACACGAAACAAAACAAATAACACGGTGGCCATAGTACGGCGATATATCATCCTTCTGTCTGAATGACAGGTCATCTTTGGCAATGTGTTATTATCCATCGGGATTGAATCAGAGTAATGTGGTTTGACTGTGACGTTCTGTACAAGTGCATGTAATTAGCAGAATCGCGCATACAGCGTTCGAAATACAGCTGCGGACGATTTGGAAGCATGCCCCGTTGCGCTGGTTTTCATACAATGATATGAGTGCCGATCTTTCACAAAGCAACGGCAAACTACTGAACGTAAACTTGTCCAGAAATCACAGACGTTCAACATTACTGGGGTTGACTGCGACGTCCTGTAAATGATATGCAACTAACTTTGACAAGTGTGTGGTTTAATTCCTCGTGAAGGTGTCTACATGTTGCTATAGAAACATGGACAATGGATGAACGACGCGAGGGAAGAATTGAAGCTATCGAAATGCTGTTACGTGTACCAATGGGAAGAATAACGCGACAGAAGGAAGAAACAAACAACGCAGTATTACAAAATAGATTACCCAATGTTGGGCGGCGCTCACCAAACCCGACACCCGACATTGTGCTTACGGCTTCGGAAGTAATTGGGAGGGTGCGTCTTATCCTGGGAGGGTAAGCCTTATCCTGATGTGAGGAAAATGAAACTTAAAGACTAAATATCGTGGTAGGGCAGACCAGGCCCTAATCCTTGGTCAGCAACTGGCCTAGGATCGAAGGGACAAGCGGACAGTTAGAACATTGCTTTACTTATTCGGCAGCTTCTGCAGCCTGTCTTGTTCCAGATGCTTTGGTGTTGCATTTCCTCTGGAGTAAACTAGGCAGGCCGAGAGAGGGATCATGCTGCATGGGCAACACATGGTCTCTAAAATTCAGCCCAGGCTTTGTACTGTTTTTGAAGCACAATGTAACAAACTATCCTCTGTCAAGACGGCCAGGTGCCGGTAGTATAAATTCAATTAGTCCATGCCATTTTCGTGGCAGATGTCCTAAGGGGAAATAACCACTGTGAACAATGAAGTGTGTTATTTTCAACAATGATTAACACGCAGTTTAAGTGTGCGACCGGGATGTGAAATGGCGACGGACTTTTAAACTTTGGCAGATAAAAGTATTAGCAATTTAAATGATATGAATAATATTGTCATGAGAGGATCTTCTTCTTCTTCTTCTTCTTCTTCTTCTTCTTCTTCTTCTTCTTCTTCTTCTTCTTCTTCTTCTTCTTCTTCTTCTTCTGTTCGCTTGAAATCTGACTGTAACTCTAATGTTGTCTCTTGTACGAATTTAACTGTCCTTTCGAGGCATAGGGCTCGGCACTGCACCTACATTGGTGGTCCATGACGGGGCGAGCAACGTAATGTTTTGCAATAATCGGCATATTTTATGGCGTGTTTGCGTGGCATCCTGATTTCTGTGGTGTGCCTAGTGGTTGGTTGCCTCCGTCTTCGGCACCTTTGCTGGCGTAGACAGGTCTTACTCGGGTTTAGATATGTATGTATGTACACACATGTCTGCGCATGTATATACTTATATATATATATATATATATATATCTGAAGCAGTCTAGTCTTACGGCACCAGAGACTCGCCGTCGCCCCTTCTCCTGTTAGTTAAGACATTTCCGCCAAGTCAAGGCCTAGAGTTGGATGTTTGCTGCCAGAGATGATGAATGCACAAGCCGTGGAGGTGTTTTGTAAGTTTCAGTGCTCACCCCCAAATCTGCGCCCCCGGCTATATCATTGATTTGGAACCTATCAGACGACGCAACACCAACAATATAAGATATACAGACGATGCAGTATTAATTGTAGACAATAGACAATTCTTATTTTTACACTGTGTTTTCGTTTGCCGGATTTCCATCCATTGTATGAAAACCAGCGCAAGGTGGTCTGCTTCCAAAGCATAGTCTAGTCCAGTGGGAATGTTAGGGTTTCCAGGGGGGAATTAAGACCACAGATTGGCAGACTCAAAATGGCTCCAGGCACAATATCCTGTTTTCTATTGACCATTTTGTTTGATGAAGCATACTTTTCTGACATTCTGGTGTCGTGTATTAAGTGACAACTCTTTGACGCTTTAACTGTTTATTTATTGTATTATGATTAATTTGGTGTGTTAATAAAATATTGTGAATATAAAAAATTTACCTTTTGAGTCTGTCAATTTTGGGAAGGGAGGAATTCTTATTCTTTCGTTAGCTGGAAAGGGGGAATGACATTTTGACTATGGTGATGGGTACATGGGGGGGGGGGGGGGGGGGGGAAGGTTGAGAACCACTGGTATAGTCAGTTAAAGTAATTGATTCATTTCCACGTTTAAGGGTGTATTGATATATGGTGCTATATGGTTATTGTCATATTGTCTCACTGAATGGCACTTTTTTTTTTTTGCATATCCTTTACAGGACATCGCTGTCAACACCAGCATCTTTCAGCTGTCTGTTGATTTCTTGGCAAGATTACGCTCAGTAGTTTGCCATTGCTTTCTGAGCGGCCGGCTCACATACCCCGTAAGTTACTGATGCGATTCGAACCACTGCTGATTCTCACCGTCATCACGTTACCTACGAGAGCATACGAGATTACGGAGAAAAGTCATAACTTCTAAGCCACGAAGCCGGCGATTGGCACCTTGCTGTCTTGATAGATGATAGTTTGTTACATAATGTAAAATGCTTGAAAAAAGGCAAAATAACCACAACCCATGGTAGATCCCAGAGATGGAGTTATACCTTTCCTTAGCTTAGAGTTGAAATATAGAGACCATGAGTTGCCAATGCAGCATGATCCCTCTCTCGGTATGTCTAGTTTACTCCAGAGGAAAGGTAACACCAATACATCTGTTACAAAACAAGCTGCAGAAGCTGCCGGAGCAGTAAAGCAATGCTCTAACTGTTCGCGTATCGAAGCGTCGATCATTGACCAGTTGCTGACCAAGACCTAGGGCATGGTCTGCCCTGCACTGCGAACGTGGGGTATCGGGTTTGGTAAGCGCTGTCTAACATTCGGCGCTGACAGAAAGCAGGTAGTACCGCCTATTGTCATATAGTACTCAGTCATGTCTGACTAAGACCTGACATCCCAACATTCGGCGCTGACAGAAAGCAGGTAGTACCGCCTATTGTCATATAGTACTCAGTCATGTCTGACTAAGACCTGACATCCCAACATTCGGCGCTGACAGAAAGCAGGTAGTACCGCCTATTGTCATATAGTACTCAGTCATGTCTGACTAAGACCTGACATCCCAACATTCGGCGCTGACAGAAAGCAGGTAGTACCGCCTATTGTCATATAGTATGGGGAGGGGGGCTGAGTGGTCTCGAGGCATGGTGTCCGCCTCGAGTGCCGGAGGTCCCGGGTTCAAGCCCCGGTAAGGACCGGGATTTTTTCACGTGGACTTCTAGTAACAAAATTTCCCTGGGTCTCTGGGTAATGAGATCGGACGCCCGTGCGCATTGTTGCGCACGTAAAAATTCCCTGAGCAGTTGAAAATCGAAAAAGAGTAGCCTAACGGCGCTGCCCGGGCAAAATTTCGAGTTAAAAAATCTACCCAAAGTATTTCAGGATCCTCGCTGGTGCTACGGAATTCGTGCACTGTGCTGAGTTTCTCCGGACTCAGGCTTGAGTTTGGAGGAGAACGGAGCACTTATGGGTTACACCCGTGTGCCGTGATGTTGATTCTTCGACTAAACTAAACTAAACTAAACATACAGTAGCCCAGTCATATCTGACTAAAATTCAACATTCGGAGCTAACAGAAAGCAGGTGGAACCGTCTATTGTCACACGGTAGCTCAGTCATATCTGGCTTAGAACCGACATCATCATATATTCAAGACCAAGACGTATTGAGGGGATGAGACCAGTTCTTCTACTCGTGTGGAATGGAGGTGAGTGGAGTGAAGTGGTGTGGAGTGGATTAGAGTGAAGGTTAATTGAATTGAGGTAAGTTGAGTGGAGGTGAGGTAAGTGGAGTAGAGAGGAGTGTAGTGGAGTGGAGTGGAGCAGAGTGGAGTAGAGGTGAACTGAATTGAGTGGAGTGAATGTGGATTAAGTGGAATGGAGTGGAGTGGAGTGGTGTGGAGTAGAGCAGAGTGGAATGAAGTGGAGCAGAGTGGAGTGAAGTGGAGCAGAGTGGAGTGGAGTAGAGTTAAGTTGAACTGAGTGGCGTGGAGTGGAGTAGATTTAAGTTGAATTGAGTGGCATGGAGTGGAGTAGAGTTAAGGTGAATTGAGTGGCGTGGGGTGGAGTAGAGTGGAAGTGAATTGAGTGGCGTGGAGAGGAGTAGAGTGAAGGTGAGCGGAGTTTAGCTCAGTTGAGTTGAGTTCAGTGAAGTGGAGTCAAGAACCGTCATCATTGCACACGGGTCATTCCCATACGTGCTCCGCCCTCATTTGGCGGAGGAAAAAAGTACTTCCTCAGAATGTTGACATGAAGGTGTCTTACAGCACATGCTTCTGGGACTGAGTGATCAGATCTGTAGTTTAACATCCGCGTGTCCTGGTTCTGTTTTATGAAGTCGTGTGGTTGTGTCTCATTGAGAATCTCTTTGTGTCAGATGTCATGTGGAGGTGAATCATTTCCTGGCTGTTGCTTAGATGGGTGATTGTTGTGTGAAATTGTGTGTGTGTGTGTGTGTGTGTGTGTGTGTGTGTGTGTGTGTGTGTGAATGTTATGTATGTTATGTATGTCTGTGTGTGAATGTTATGTGTGTCTGTGTGTGAATGTTATGTGTGTCTGTGTGTGAATGTTATGTGTGGTGTCTGTGTGTGAATGTTATGTGTGTCTGTGCGTGAATGTTATGTGTGTCTGTGCGTGAATGTTATGTGTGTCTGTGTGTGAATGTTATGTGTGGTGTCTGTGTGTGAATGTTATGTGTGTCTGTGCGTGAATGTGATGTGTGACTGCGTGTGACTGTTATGTGTGTCTGTGTGTGAATGTTATGTGTGTCTGTGCGTGAATGTTATGTGTGTCTGTGTGTGAATGTTATGTGTGTCTGTGTGTGAATGTTATGTGTGTCTGCGCGTGCATGTTATGTGTGCGTGTGACTGTTATGTGTGTCTGTGTGTGAATGTTATGTGTGTCTATGTGTGAATGTTATATGTGTCTGTGTGTGAATTTTGTGTGTGTCTGTGTGTGAATGTTATGTGTGTCTGTGTGTGAATGTTATGTGTGTGTCTGTTATGTGTGTCTGTGTGTGAATGTTATGTGTGGTGTCTGTGTGTGAATGTTATGTGTGTATGTGTGTGAATGTTATGTGTGTCTGTGTGTGAATGTTATGTGTGTCTGTGTGTGAATGTAATGTGTGTGTCTGTGTGTGAATGTTATGTGTGTCTGTGTGTGAATGTTATGTGTGTGTCTGTTATGTGTGTCTGTGTGTGAATGTTATGTGTGGTGTCTGTGTGTGAATGTTATGTGTGTCTGTGTGTGAATGTTATTTTTGTCTGTGTGTGAATGTTATGTGTGTCTGTGTGTGAATGTTATGTGTGTGTCAGTGTGTGAATGTTATGTGTGTCTGTGTGTGAATGTTATGTGTGTCTGTGTGTGACTGTTATGTGTGTATGTATGTGAATGTTATGTGTGTCTGTGTGTGAATGTTATGTGTATCTGTGTGTGAATGTTATGTGTGTCTGTGTGTGAATTTTATGTGTGTCTGTGTGTGAATGTTATGTGTGTCTGTGTGTGAATGTTATGTGTGTCTGTGCGTGAATGTTATGTGTGTCTATGTGTGAATGTTATGTGTGTCTGTGTGTGAATGTTATGTGTGTGTCTGTGTGTGAATGTTATGTGTGTGTCTGTGTGTGAATGTTATGTGTGTGTCTGTGTGTGAATGTTATGTGTGTCTGTGTGTGACTGTTATGTGTGTATGTGTGTGAATGTTATGTGTGTATGTGTGTGAATGTTATGTGTGTCTGTGTGTGAATGTTATTTGTGTCTGTGTGTGAATGTTATGTGTGTCTGTGTGTGAATGTTATGTGTGTCTGTGCGTGAATGTTATGTGTGTCTGTGTGTGAATGTTATGTGTGTCTGTGCGTGAATGTTATGTGTGTCTGTGCGTGAATGTTATGTGTGTCTGTGTGTGAATGTTATGTGTGGTGTCTGTGTGTGAATGTTATGTGTGTCTGTGCGTGAATGTGATGTGTGACTGCGTGTGACTGTTATGTGTGTCTGTGTGTGAATGTTATGTGTGTCTGTGCGTGAATGTTATGTGTGTCTGTGTGTGAATGTTATGTGTGTCTGTGTGTGAATGTTATGTGTGTCTGCGCGTGCATGTTATGTGTGCGTGTGACTGTTATGTGTGTCTGTGTGTGAATGTTATGTGTGTCTATGTGTGAATGTTATATGTGTCTGTGTGTGAATTTTGTGTGTGTCTGTGTGTGAATGTTATGTGTGTCTGTGTGTGAATGTTATGTGTGTGAATGTTATGTGTGTGTCTGTGTGTGAATGTTATGTGTGGTGTCTGTGTGTGAATGTTATGTGTGTCTGTGTGTGAATGTTATGTGTGTCTGTGTGTGAATGTTATGTGTGTCTGTGTGTGAATGTTATGTGTGTGTCTGTGTGTGAATGTTATGTGTGTCTGTGTGTGAATGTTATGTGTGTCTGTGTGTGAATGTTATGTGTGTCTGTGTGTGAATGTTATGTGTGTCTGTGTGTGAATGTTATGTGTGTCTGTGTGTGAATGTTATGTGTGTCTGTGCGTGAATGTTATGTGTGTCTGTGTGTGAATGTTATGTGTGTCTGTGTGTGAATGTTATGTGTGTGTCTGTGTGTGAATGTTATGTGTGTGTCTGTGTGTGAATGTTATGTGTGTCTGTGTGTGAATGTTATGTGTGTATGTGTGTGAATGTTATGTGTGTATGTGTGTGAATGTTATTTGTGTCTGTGTGTGAATGTTATGTGTGTCTGTGTGTGAATGTTATGTGTGTCTGTGTGTGAATGTTATGTGTGTCTGTGTGGGAATGTTATGTGTGTGTCTGTGTGTGAATGTTATGTGTGTGAATGTTATGTGTGTGTCTGTGTGTGAATGTTATGTGTGTCTGTGTGTGAATGTTATGTGTGTGTATGTGTGTGAATGTTATGTGTGTCTGTGTGTGACTGTTATGTGTGTATGTGTGTGAATGTTATGTGTGTCTGTGTGTGAATGTTATGTGTGTCTGTGTGTGAATGTTACGTGTGTCTGTGTTGGAATGTTATGTGTGTCAGTGTGTGACTGTTATGTGTGTCTGTGTATGAATGTTATGTGTGTCTGTGTATGAATGTTATGTGTGTCTGTGTGTGAATGTTATGTGTGTCTGTGTATGAATGTTATGTGTGTCTGTGTATGAATGTTATGTGTGTCTGTGTGTGAATGTTATGTGTGTCTGTGTGTGAATGTCATGTGTGTCTGTGTGTGAATGTTATGTGTGTCTGTGTGTGAATGTTATGTGTGTCTGTGTGTGAATATTATGTGTGTCTGTGTGTGAATGTTATGTGTGTCTGTGTATGAATGTTATGTATGTCTGTGTATGAATGTTATGTGTGTCTGTGTATGAATGTTATGTGTGTCTGTGTATGAATGTTATGTGTGTCTGTGTGTGAATGTTATGTGTGTCTTTGTGTGAATGTTATGTGTGTCTGTATGTATATGTTATGTGTGTCTGTGTGTATATGTTATGTGTGTCTGTGTGTATATGTTATGTGTGTCTGTGTGTGAATGTTATGTGTGGTGTCTGTGTGTGAATGTTATGTGTGTCTATGTGTGAATGTTATGTGTGTCTGTGTGTGAATGTTATGTGTGTCTGTGTGTGAATGTAATGTGTGCCTGTGTGTATATGTTATGTGTGTCTGTGTGTGAATGTTATGTGTGTCTGTGTGTGAATGTTATGTGTGTCTGTGTGTGAATGTTACATGTGTCTGTGTTTGAATGTTATGTGTGGTGTATGTGTGTGAATGTTATATGTGTGTCTGTGTGTGAATGTTATGTGTGTCTGTGTGTGAATGTTATGTGTGTCTGTGTGTGAATGTTATGTATGTCTATGTGTGAATGTTATGTATGTATATGTGTGAATGTTATGTATGTCTATGTGTGAATGTTATGTATGTCTATGTGTGAATGTTATGTATGTCTATGTTTGCAAGTGTTGTGATCTGGTAAGGAATGTATTTGTCCACGAACAAATGATACAGAATTATGGAGGAAATTTAATGAAAAGCGTGACTCTATCAGCGCTCGCATCGGAAACAAGCCGAACAAGCGAACAACAACAGCTACAGAACGAAACAGACAATAGACAAGAGATATTTGGAACTTGGAATGTTAGTGAACTGGGAGATAAAGAGCCTGCAATAGTAGAGTTTGTGAAAAATCAAACAATCAGTATCGACTAGAAAGAAGAATATATCGCCAAATGTGACTCCCATTTACACAGAAGGACAATATATCGCCATACAAAGGACACCGTGTTATTTGTTTCGTTCGCGGTAACTTCCTTTAATTTTAATGTCTAGAGTATGGTAATTACATTATAATACTTGTTCATTTGACAGTGCACCATGTTTGGTACAAACCCATTTTTTTGTTTGACACTGAATTGTTACAGAAATTATGCGACGAATGGAGAAATTTGCCAAAGTATGTTAATTTGCCTTGTTTAAAATGAGTTGAAAATTATCTGCCTGAAACACAAAGAGTTAAAGACAAGGACGGAATGGGAGTATGGCAGTGCCAACTTTGTTCATTAATTTTAACACAGTCCAATCCTTGTGACACACAGTTCTTATTACAATCATCGTAAGAAACGCATAAGAGATGACGGAATACTCATTCGGTTTATCACAGCCGCCGTGGTGAAATCTGGCTAGAAATTCGACCTGGTCCCCCTGGGGAAATAATTAGATTCCACGAGAAGGGAAGGAGGGGAGGCGATGGGATGGGGATGTGAAAAAGGTGGGGATTGGGGGAAGCGTTGATTCACCCAGGCTCCGACAATAAAGCGGCGCGCGATCTGGTGCGATACAGGCAGACGGAGACCAACTACTGGCGGTGGGGGATTCCAACCAGAGAGAGGCCAAATTTGCATTCCTGGTCGTTCGTGTTTTACTCTGCATCCAGACGCTAGACGAGCTTCGAGCGGGCACATCTTCGGTAAGTGCTGTTCTATTCTGTTTGTCCGCATCTGTTTATATTCTGTTTGTCTGCATCTGTTTGTGTTCTGTGTTTGCGTGTCTGGATGTTTAGATTAAAGAAACACACCTGTCGTTTATTTTTCATCATTCGTTCAGTTTTGTCCCTGCTATTTAGTCTTGTTTCGTGCCTTTGTTTCCTCAACTGGTAAGCATCTCTCGTCTACGAGAAGCAGCGACATTTAACTATGGAGTTTAGTCTCTTCTCTTCTAGCTGAAGTGTACAGTGCACTTCCATTATCGTTTTGTATTCTACCCTTTGGGCATACAGGAGTCTCCTTATAATATCGTTTCGTCTTTCCTCTTCTACCGCTGGGTCTTCAAGAAACTTTTGTGAAATCTGTCCACTTCTACCCATGAGTATACAGTCACATATAGCAATTATCGTTTTGTCTTTCCTCTTCTATCATTGAGTGTACAGTAACGTTGCAATATCGTTTTGTTTTTTCTCTTCTAAAGTGTACAGTAACATTGCAATATCGTTTTGTCTTTCCTTGTGTGCTTTAGTACACAAGAATATTGCAGTATCGTTGTGTCTGTCTTCTGTCCTGGAGTGTACTGGAACTTTACAGTCCTTCGTAGTTACTATAGCAAAACCTTATTTACTGCTTTCCTCGTTTATGCTGGAATATCTAGGAAACATAACAACCGTGTTATTTCCTTGTATGCAAATTGAGTCTGTTTACATCTATCACTGGGCGCAGTGACACTTTATTGTCGTGTTTCTTCTTCTTCTGCGTTCATCCGGATTTTTGTTTTTTCGGATGTGACTGCGTTGTGCCTGTTTACAGCAGAGCTGCGTTCTTGCGCCGTTAGGCCGACACATCCGACTTCTGCGGGCATTTGTTGACCGGGTTAACCTTCCCGGGTTATTGTCTTGTTTAGTTATTTCTCTTCTAAATTTGAGAATATAGTTAATACAGACAAATTGTGTTCTATTTAATTTTGGCCTTAGTTAACACATACCCTTTCCGCCCCTGACGTCAGTAACATTTCTATGGTTGCCCGCGTTGCCCATATGTAGTCATTTAAACAGTCATAAACAGCACTCACATAAAATTCCCAAGCGTCAGCTGGAGAACCAACCACAGTTATATATGATAATTTATTTACAGTGGTGGTTGTTTGGTATGGCAGCCTTTCACAAACTGTCGCAGGCATTGAGTTCACTTGTAATATTTCACAAGCCTTGTTGTGTGTGTGCGTGTTTGAACCAGCACACATAGATGCCCAAAATGTGAAATAATATGCTAAGAGACTGGTATACTCCCAGATTTAAAAAAATGACAGGTTGAAAAATTGAGTCATGAAAAAAGTGTAAAAAATTAAGCTTTTCTTGTATTCTCTATTGGTCTCTAACTCCTAAAGATACTATCTTTACTAGGTATTGCAGTCATCATCATGTGTCCTGCCGACCAGCATAGGCATTCATGTACTGTCAATCTTCTTACAGTCCATGCCGTGTGGGATTGGTGATCATGTCTGTCCACAGCCTTCTGTCTCGTGTACTGCCAGTCTTCTTATAGCCCACTTTGTGTGGTGTTGGTGATCATGTCTGTCCACAGCCATCTGTCTCATGTACTGCCAGTCTTTTTATAGCCAATGCCACAATCATTTTCGGTACTGATAATCCTCCATCTTATGATGTCAAACTGTCCAGCATCTTCTCTCTTGGTCTTCCCCTGCCTCTCCTCCCCTCCAACCTGCCTGCTGTGATGACATACTCCAGCTTTCCCCGTCTCATGACATGCCCAAAGAATGTAGACCATCTTCTGGTGCCAGTAACAAATTCTCTTTCTGGGTTAACTTCTTTTAAGACATCTAAATTGCTTTTTCTATCCTTCCATGCTGTTCTCATCATTCATCTATAAAACCACATCTCTGGGATCCATATAATTCCCCAGTTGTCTGCTAATTGTCCATGATTGGTTTCCGTACATCAGGATTGGATCAATATAGCTTTTAAGAACTTTCTTTGCGCTTCAACTGACAAAGATACATTTCAGAGAACATTTGCTGCCTTTTGCTTGGGCTATTCTAAATGTATGTTGAGATGTCCAATCTATTGTATTGAATGGATGTCCTCTTAGTAGATAGAGTACATTGAAGTACTTGGGTATCACCTTTGACAGTGTAATCTAAATGCTATACTATGCCAGCCAGCTCTATGGCAAAGGAGTTACAGACTCAATTTGTAATCTGAATACCGCATTCGAAACACAGCTGCAGGCGATTTGGCAGCAGACAGCCTCGTGTTGGTTGTCATATAATATTATGAGTGCTGGTCGTTCAGAAAGCAGTGGCAAACTACTGAACACAAAACTGGACAAGAAATCACAAACAGTAAAAAAAAACAACCTTGGGTTGACTGCGATGTCCTGTACAGGATATGCAAGTAACTTGTATACAATGCCATGGTTAAATGAGGTGATGAGCCAGCCTCCCTTGCCTGTCGGTGGGTTGTCTACAAAGACATGAGTCTCACTCCTACTTCCTGGGTCAAACTCCGAAACCAAGGTCAGCAGTTAGTCTCAGATTCCCGGCATCCCGGTACAATCTTTTATGTAAGGATATGGGAATGATCGAGTGGCTAGAACACCGGGAGATCCGGGTTCGAATCCTCAGTAAGGTGATGGATGTTTTTCCCTGTCAGGGTTAAATTAAAAAAAAGGAAAGCCCTAACCTGCACAGTTCGCGGCGACTGCACTAGCCAGGCGGCCTTAGTACCTCAGGCTTGCGACCTCCCGGTCCTATACTGCAAGGTACTTTTGGCAGTAATCAGTGTTGTGGGTGTATTACTTAGTAGTTTAAATAGTTGCTCTCACACACATACAAACTTACCCATATAAATCACATACACTCGTGCACACACACACACACACACACACAAACATACCTATATAAATCACATATACTCGTGCGCGGGCGCACACACACACACTAGCAATAGACTAGGCTGACAACCCTGAGGGCGCCTGCAATGCCCCTTGTGCGGCACAAGTTGAGAACCCCTGCAGTGAGATGCAACAAAGAGAATGTTGAAAGTTGTGCGCGGAAACTAATAGTTATATTTCTGTTCTGGGAGTGGCTGTTCGCGCAGACCTACAATTACCATCATACTGTCCGTGTGTGTGTGTGTGTGTGGGGGGGGGGGGGGTGGGAAGAGAAAAGGGGGGGGGGGCTGCTGCATTTGGTACAGTTTAAAATGCCAACGGATTGAAAACACACATACTCACACTCTACACAAAAAAGCAACGTGGAGTAAATGTCGTTTTCATTCAGTATTGCAAGAATTCACTTTCCGCAGTATTATGGTCTGGGAGATTTTGTTAAACTTTTCATGTTCTGTATGTCTGTCTATCTGTCTGTCTGTCTGTCTATATCAGCGGTTCTCAACCGGTGGGGAATTCCCCCCCCCCCTAGGAGGGAATTTTAGGGTTTCCAGGGGGGGGGGGGAATGAAGATCATTTCAAGATCGCGTTAATACAAGAACCGATTACTTGATATTGCTTTTCCCTTCATACGTTACAGTTATGCAGGTCTCATCCTTCTAAAATTCATTTTATAAAGTAAGTAGACCTACAAATCACATTTTATGTGGATGTCTAGACCTGTTTTAACACATTTTACCTTCCATTTTTACGTATACTGTGTAGGGGTGGGGGATTTTTAGGTAGGAAATATGAAAGGGGAATGACGTTCTGAAAATATGGTGAAAGGGGGGGGGGGGGGTGCACGGGCCAAAAAAAGTTGAGAACCACTGGTCTATATGTTATGCCAGTCTATCTACTGTCAATCCTTCCGTCTGTATATCTATCAGTCTTTCTGCCCGCCTGTCTGTTTGACTGTCTATCTATCTGTCAGTCAATGTCTATCTGTTTGACTGTCTATCTATCTGTCAGTCAATGTTTGTCTGTTTGTCGTTGCCAATCTGTTTGTCCGTCAATCTGTCAGCCGATGCCCTTGTCGGGAATTCTGTGTCTATTCTATCTATCTCACCATCTCATCATGTTCCTCTTGTACTTTGCGGTGTCGAGGTGAAGTATAAACAGCGGGAGAGTGCCTGCTTATGGGCTTCATGTATCGATATTCCCATGGACTCTGTTATTCCCTACGTCCATCGTTTGTCTATCTCACCTTTCCTTCCTTGTAAATTATTTCTTTGTCTCACCCCCTCCCCCCTTAACACTCCCACTGCTTTTGTCCTTTCACAACCGCTTTCCTTCATTCAGTTTCTTTCTCATCCTCTTTGTAAAACGGTGTCACTTGTAAAAAAAAAAAGTGTTATTTGTTAGTAAAAAAAAAGTGTTATTTGTTAAAAAATGTTTTTTCAAGAATCCAGTTAATGTTGCTGAAACAACGGAAGCGGAAATATCCAGTCGTCCATTTTGAATGGTAGAATACAGTATAACGAAGCGATAAATAACTCCCCTTCCCTGTTTTAATAATTGTAGCAGGGGTGTTGTTACTGTGTTTGGCGGCCATAGCTGTCTTTGTCTCTCGAATCTCTCATTCCGGGCTTCCACGCCCGTGCATTTCATGTAAAGACCATCCCTTCTCACGCTGGTATCCTCACATCTTTTCACTCGTCGCCAGCACTCACACAGCGCCACTCCCAGCGCCAATCTAACACCACCAAAACATTACCCGCCCTGCCGGCCTGGTCTGCCGATTGCCTTATTTGGCTGTCCTCTTGTGCTGCTTCGGGAGTTCACCGACGAGGTCATCGACCGGTCTATCACGCGACCCGGAAAGCACGTGATATCCGCCCGGTCATTTGTTTAACCGTAGCGGCCATAACTGAGGCTAAACATCGATCGAACACTTCCTTAATAATCCATACACGCGGTCTGGGAGGTATCACGAAGAAACACAGCTGTGGAAAACTTCATGACATCAGTATTAACATCTAGGAAAATTATCAAAGCAATAAGAATTGTCATATGTAATTTATATTCAACACTACAATAAGGCGCAGAAGCCTCGACAATGAACAAGCAACTAGAAAGTCGAATAAAGGCCCCGGAGGTGTGGATATATAGAAGAATATGTTATATTTTATGGAAACAAAAACAGTTAAATACAGCGGTTCTAGATAAACTGGGAATGAAAAGAGAGTTGATGAAAGAAATAGAAAAGATACAAGTGAAATATTTCGGCCACGGTAAAAGACATAACACTTTTATAAAAAACAATCAATCAATCAATCAATCAATCATGTGCCATGCCGGAAAGCATACAGGAGTTATATAGTGTCCTAGTTTCATTAACCTCTTTCAATCGTTGTCGTTAGTTACTCTAACATTCCAAAGAATTCGCAACATTCGTCTTAGGAAGCTCATCTCTGTTGCTTCCAAGTCCTTCCTAATTTGTTCATTTACATTCCAAGATTGGCTGCCATACAGCAAAACAGGTTCTATAATATAGAACTTCAGGACTCTCTTTCTCACATTCCAGTAATAGTGACTTGTTTCATAAGATACTTTTCATTATCTGAAATGCAGCTTTTACTTGCCCTATTCTGTTCTTAATCTCTGTTG